>JAHPZR010000498.1:67500-107523 GCA_019787425.1 Platygyra sinensis | reverse complement strand
ATTTTGACTATAGACTGAGTCAAGTGCTTTACATTCTGTACCATTTACATTCTGTACTATAGATTTTAATAGCTTGGTAACATAGAAGGTCATCACCTCACAAATCATTGCATTTAACTCTGCTGTCAATCATAATGATGAAAAAAGAACAAACAAACTTTACTGAATCAAATTCTGACCTTTTGTGTCCAGTGACTGTTTCCCGAGATTTGTAGGTGTGTATGTCATTAATTAAAAGGCACAATGAAGTATCATTGACAATATCAATACTATTTTCTTTACTGTGAATAATATAACAAACCACATGAATGTAATTCTAAAAATCAGTATGCTACAAAGTCCCAATCTTCTTTCATGGCTTTCCTTGGTCTTCTTTCCTCTTCTTCTTCTTCTTCCTCCTCCTCATCCTCACCCTCGCCTTCCTCCCCAAAGTCATAAACATAGTCATCGGTTTTAAATGATGACCTCCTTCTGCTCTTCGGCACGCTCACTTGTGATTGGGCAGTTAGTTGAAGTTTGATTGCGCTGGTGTTTATTTTAACACTTGTTGTCAGCAAATCTCTCATTCCTCTCATTTTTTGACTTCTGAGATTAAGCACCACACGTTCTTTAGAGTTTTCTACACTAGATGATGCCGAGTTGCTGTTTTCAAGCTTGTCATTGGAAGAAGATGAGGAAGTGGTGTCACTAAGGGGTGCTTTTATTTCAGGCGAGTCATTTTTGGGGGGCTCTTCAGACTTTGTCACAACAGATGTTCCAGCTCGTGAAGCTGACAATGCAGATCTACAAGGGGGCGAGAATCTTGAAATGGACTGCACAAGTTTCTTTGCCCAATCAGCATGCAATACAGGAGTATGACTGCCTTCCTCCCACAGACAAACACCATCATAAAACTGAAGAACAAGCGCAAAAAAGCCTGGATCTTCTGTGAGGTTGAGATTCCTAGCAGCTGCATGGTTTTCACCTTTGACTGAAGCTGCAGATGATGCTTTCAGGATGTTTGGGATAAAGTCATTGGCTATTTCATATAATTCTTTGAATATCTCCTCATCTCCTTTTGAATAGTTGTACCTATAGAAGAGCAGAGGAAAGAAAGAGCACTCTTAGGGAAAGCACTTGATCATGAATACACTGAAAACTTAGTACAAAATAAAAATTTGAGTACAGTCCGTTTTTCTTGGTTTAACATCCCAGGCATTTAATAATATATATTTTAAAATTGTCCTTGTGAACCTCGCATTTCTTAAACCTGCAGTTTAGTAATTATATGTAAGAAATAGAAAACATGTACCGTGTTTCTATTGAGTTATAGAAACACGAGTGCAAGTTTGTGAGAACGAGAAACTCTGTGGGAACAAGTGTTTCCATAGCTTTTTCGAGTTCTCCCAAACTTTCAAGAGTGTTTCTAACTAGATAGAAACACATGGAGAATATGTTTTCTAGTAATCTTTCAAAAAATGAGTGCGAGGGTTTCATCAGGTTTCCAAACGCAAGAATCATTTGAAACCACGAGGCCGCAGGCTGAGTGGTTTTATTGTTTTCAAGCGTTTGGAAATCTGATGAAACGAGTTTTTGAAATTACTTCTCCAACAAAGAAAATTAGTTTAAATTATCATTTGAATAAGATTTCCCAATTCAACTATTATATTTGAGACATGAAATGTGCATGATCCTCAAAACAATGTGCATGATGTGCATGATCCTATCACCTAATTGCTGCGCTATGACAATTTTTGAATATTCATCAACTGATGTCACATTGTTACCTAGCTGTTTGTCAGTTCCGAGCGAACACGTTGCTTCACAGAGCAAATAGCAGAGTGCAGATTTTGACCTCCTAAAACTAGCGAAGAAGAGGGAAAGTGTGTGGACAGCGCAATTCCAAGGTAACATGTGCATATGGTCTGATAAAATTTCTAACGTCAGTGCCAATTTAGGTCGGAATTAGTGTATAGCAAGGTTGAAAGTGAACCAAAACATGAGGTCGCCACCATCAAGCGAGAATTTAAATTTAGAAAAAGAATGGGCTTTTCTGTTTTGGGTAGTTTAACAATTGTACCATTACATTCAATGTTAGCAGTAAATAATTTAGGTTTAAAGTTTGTTTCGTAAAATGTGTGATTAAATAAAGTTGTTAATCGCCGCGTGATTTTTGTTGCTTTATGAATATGCAGATTAAGAAATCGTTTCAAACACGGGTTTCTTTCAAGGCCGTGTTTTCAACTCGTTTTTCATTGGGTTTCTAAAGTCATCCACCTGACCAGAATAAGATGCTCTGGTCGGGTAAGAGCTGCATGAATAATAAATGAACACACTGTGAAGAGGAAAAGGAAAACAACTATATATAAGTTTAAAAACTATGAAAACACTTGTTCGGAAGGGAAAAAAAGACATAGCTACATGTAAAATAGTGCACAACACCATTAATCGAGTTTCTGAAGAAGCCGCAACTATATGGCGACTGGTAAACTCAGTTTCAATGTGTCAAAGTACATTTAATTTTTACAATTTTCTTGTAATATCCAGACATTTATTTTTAATTAGTGAGGGACGGATAGCGGAGTTGTCTACTAGCTACCAGATCTCCTTATATAAAGATTTAAAAACAACAATTGTGTTGTTGTTATCTTTAGTTGTTGAACTGCATTGATCCAATCTTTTCCCTTAGAGGTCAATCTGGAATATTCATATTCCTCCTTGTGGCATTCAGAAACACAGCAACTCATGGGCACAGCAAAATAAAAATAGACCAGATTGATGACAAAGCAAGACTTTTCTGGGGAAGCATTGCTAAAATAGTTAACGTCAAAGCCTGACTAGCCTTGCCTTCATGTAACTTGTCCTGGAGGCCGACTGAGTGGTCTGCCATAATTACATTCTCTTTATTTAATCAATTTCAATTTCAATTTAAAAACCCAGTCAAAGTTCACAGTTACTTGACAGTATGATGTACCATTTCTCTTAACTTAGCAGGGTTGTCAGTAGGTTTTTGAGTAGCAGGTTCCATCCAAAAATAGGCAGCTATTTTCATTTTATTTCTCCAATATCATGCTTCGAACTGACCTACTAACATTCGGAGTAGCTGCCGCAGTATTCAGAATAGCAGCTGGAATGCGCCTGTTGCTGGCTTATTTTGACAACCCTGACTTAGTCATATTCTGGATCTGGCTATACAGAATTACAGTCAAACCTCCCATAATCGACCACCCAAAATGTCAAGCCAAGGTGGTCGCTTATGGGAGGTGGCTGCTTACGAGAGTTTATATCACATTGAGACAAAATGTTGCTTCGCTAGAATACAGTAACTGCCGAGTCTTACCCCATGCGCCAATGCCAATGCAATGTTTTGTTCATGTAAAAGTCAAGTTCAAGTAAAAAATTCAGCTCTTCCCATTTTGAAATTTCCATCTCTTGTACTAGCCAGAAATATATAATTAAATGTTACAAGTACACCTTGTTATCCATTTTTGCTCCATTATCTATCAAGTGGTCGATTACAGGAGGTTAAAACAAAGGAAAATATCAAACTTTTAGCTCTAAAAGTGGTCACTGTCGCTTACGAGAGGTGGTCAATTACAAGAGGTTCCAAATATAGTGATTTGCCTTGGAAACTTTTGGTATTTTGGAAAACCAATCGCTGAGGAGAGGTACTGGTTGCAACTGGAGGTTTGACCGTACTTACTTTCCAGCAACATACGCAGCTTTCACCCAGCTCTCAATGGCCTTCAAATACTGCTTCTGTCGGTAATAATATCCTCCAAGGTAGGTGTACGGGTAGATGTGCTGGTTGTTGTAGAGAGTTTGGTTCACTTTGATGCCTTCTTTAAGAATCTCCTCTGCAGATGGACGGCCAGGGGTCGGTGTTATTTCTTGTAAGTCACCGAGATTTCCCAAAGCCAAGGGATATCTATCAATTGAAAGTAAGTTTTCATATTACAATTGAACAGTTTATGTCAGCCTTTGCACATACCCTTTCTCCCCTCCCCACCCCTCTAAAAAAAATTCAAACATTTCAACGGTCAAAACCCTATTACAGTAGCAGCCACCAGGCTCAGGAAACTGGAGGGCAGTCATTTAACAGGGGCTGGCAATTTAATAGGCATTACGCTAATTAAACCTTTTGTTTAGCAATGTTCCTGTAAGTTGCCGTTGCCATCATGGTTTTTTTTTACTACTATTAAGATCTTGTTGGTGATCAGTCAGAATGGAATTTCTAGCCTTATATCTTGACATGAATAAAAATAAATAACTGGGAATTTGCAGTGGCATTTCCAAGAAGTGGCTCTTCATCCACTGTTTCCGAATTAGAATTTAGAAGTGAATCCGACATGTCTCTCATCCTGGAAAGAAAAACTGTAAAAAACACTTGTCTGTTTACTTCCTAGAGATACAATATTATAATAATACGACTTTTTAAATATAAATGTTGAAACGTTACGGAATCCGATGATCTATCCAAATTTGAATTGTCCTAAATGTTTACCAGGAAGTAGAAGTCTTGTTAAAACAGTTCTGAACTGCTGACTGTATATAAATTAAATGTAACTATTGCAGCAGTTTTTACCTTTTAAGGTGGCCTTGGTCATAGAGTAACCATAAAAGTTGCTGTTGAAAAAATATATTTCATACAATATAACAATCAGTGAAAAGACCAAAAACATACATCACGTGCAAAAGTTTCGAAATTTACACATATGGGTTTAAACAATGCAAAGATGTGAATCCAATTAGATCTTTTGGTAAATTAATTATTGTTAAAGGGGTTCAGTCACGGCATCTTGAGTTATTTTGAACATAGAAAAAAATAACCGTTAAATTGAAGGAAACCTAAAAATAACACTTTATAAAGATAGAAAAACATCAAAGAGATAATAATAAACCATAAAGGAACAAGGATGGTTAAGGATGGAGAAGATTGACACGGATTGCAAACAACGAATTTGAAAAGTTTAGCTAAGCTTTTCAAACGTGACTGAGCCCCTTTAAAAACCAGCGAAAAACAACGAAAAGAAGATTAAATGCCAGTGATAATTATATAGCAGAATAAATTACCTTTTCCATTATTTTCCTTATCAATAATAATTATAATAATTATTTTGCTTCACTTAAACTTAATCAATAATTTCCTTTTACCAATCCATACTATTTTGTATCGGGTCAGGCTGATAACCTCATGATAAGTGTGCTTGACCCCTGACTGGGTGGTTCTTGTTCAAGTTCAGGTTGGGGACATTGTGTTGATTTCTTGGGCAAGGTACTTTATTCTCACAGTGCATCTCTCCAATCAGGTGTATAATGTTAAATGGGTACTGGCAAATTTAATGCTGGAGGTATAACCCTGCAATAGACAAGCGCATCCCAGCGGGAAGTAGAAATATTCCTGGTTACTTCATGTTAGAGAAACTGGGATAAACTCCACCCTGATGGATTGGCTCATATTATGTAAACCTTACTTTTACCAGATGTTTACATGTTCAAGGTAAACTTCTCTCTTTCCTCAGCTTATTACAAGAAATACCTAATTCTGTAACAAGACAAAAAAAATAGAGGTGATAAGGGATGTAACAGACCTGCTGTAGACCAGCCAGTTCCACACTATCGCTGTTGTTTGTGATGGCTGGATTAATGGACGACACCATAGAAGCAACCTCCATGTGTCTGGTGCATTTCACAGGGTAACCACTGAGATATAGCCAGCTGTGCGCAGTGGTCTCATCAAAATCAACAGGGCGGCCTCGTTTATCCTCATTACCCTTCCCATGCCAGGTAACTTCTGCTGTCTCAGTGCCATCCTTACCAAACACCACCCAGGCATGATCTTCAGACAGTGCTAAATGAACGTCATTAACACTCAACGCTTGACAGATTGCTACTACTGTAAAAGCAACACCAAAACAGTCCAGTCGATTTCCTGTAAAGGATTTTAAAAAATTATTAAGATAATGAGCAATAACTTCATCTCTTTATTTGCTTGTCTGATTCTTCACCCGCTGATCTACATCTTTGTGACAAGACATTGGGTGCTCTCCATTATGTCAGACTGATCAGTTAGAGACCAGTGGGAATGCCTGAGGAAAACGGAACAACATTTTCCAATCAAGTTGGGCAAACCAAGAGGAATAGGTCTCGCCATTCTTTATTCTTTTTCTGAATTCCCTACATAAATGAAGAGAAGTAGGGCAATGACACTGAAGTTTAATTCGCAAATGGAATGGAATGGAAAATTCCAGTCAGACTGGTGCAACCGGTCATTAATGTAGATCACCTCCAGAGGTGGTCCTTAATAGTCCAGTTGGAAGGAGCTGAAACGGACCTTTTCAGTTGACTTCCACCCAAAATTTCCAGAATCTTTGTCATAAAGGAAAGCACCCATTATTTAGATGTGAAAAGTCAACTGACCAACATGACACGAGCACATGACAAAGAAAAAATATGAGTCCCCATTAGGAATCGAACCCATGACCTGCCAAACACCAGGCGGGCGCTCTATCCACTGAGCTCAAGAACTCATGGAGAGCAAGGTTTTTCCTTTGTTCCATGCTCGTGTCATGTTAATCAATTCACTTTTCACTTTTTATTACCACGCCTAAAATTCACCATCTTTAGTCAACTACATGTATCACACACATTATTTCTCAGGACACCTCCAAGCTAAGAAATTATAGTCTATTGCATTAACATACTATTTCTTTTTTTATAAGAATATAATAAGAATATTGAGGCTGAAAATTGCAAAAGTTTATGAATATTTTAAGAATAAACCTGAGGCTGAAATTATGAAAAGACTATTACTTTGTGTGTTGAAACAGTTTACTGCTGTGATCACACTTGATTGCTTCTGGCACAGTTGAAACAAAACTGGGTTCTTTCGTTTCCATCATGGCATTTCTATGAGAAACGCCTTTTTAAAGCCAAAATGGCCAAGTGTCGTCTGACATGACATCTTGACCTAACCCCTTGCAACGAGCAGTGATGGAGCACATGCACAATGCAACACAATACAAGTCTAGACTCTAAACACTTGCAAATGATATCCCAATACATCCTTAAATGGAAATGTCATAAGCTATAATTAAGAATATTACAAGAATACTGCCCAAATTAAAATCGGCAGTTAATTAGGAATATTCTGACAGCCTTGTAAAAAAAGAAAGAGTGTAGTCAAAATTCTGTTGACTTCAACTTTTTTTGTTTGATTCTATACTTGAGTTTAAGCAATCACATCAAGGTAATAGCTTGTAAAAACCTAATTAAGCCAGCCTAGGATTGGTGAAGATTTTAAATTCAGTTGCATCGCTCTGAGGTAACATTTTCTGCCAAATCCAAACAGTTGTAGTTGTAGCTGTTCAATATTTGTACTGTTACAAATAAAGGAAATATTTGTACTGTTATAAAGAATGGAAAGCATTTTTTTTCTTGGTAGTCCCGAGTTCAACCCCTCAGTCACGCTGTGTAAATAACCAATTGGTCTACCTCTCGCCAGTTGGGATTTTTAACTATGTTGTTTCTATGACATGCCTGTAAACTAGCTAAGCTTATTGTATAGCTAAAGGCATGACCACTATAAATAAGATTTACATTTAAATTTTAAAAAGAATATAAATCCCATACTGGTGAACACAAAACATCTTAATATCTAACACCTACAACTCAGCTATCTTAAAGTCTACATTTTATTTGTCATGCTACTACTAAAAGGTATCTTAAACAGTATTTATTGCTTTGAAGTATTGCAAAATCTTTCAGCAATAGCAAAATTGAAAGTGGTTTATTAAACTTATATTAAACAATAATTTTACGCAAGGAAGCATTGCTAATAACTACACATTTTGTTCTGAATAAGCAAACAATAAAAGCATTGCGCTTAGGTTTTGAGCAGTTTAATATCGTTTGAATAGAACACCAAAATCATGCACAATAAATATTCACTAAATCAAAACAACTTGATTCAATTTCTTTGAGAAATGTAATCAGTTGAAAGAAAGTGAATCAAGAAGTAACAACATTGAATTTTGTTTAGTTTGCAAACGTGAAATCTATGCAATATTTGCATGACTGTATTAAGCGTGGATAGAGTCTTTCTGGGATTTGGTCACAGTAAAATTTATTTGGCAAATTATTGAACAACATTGGTCTAAAACTTGTACACGATGGTTAAATCAGAAAAAAAACTACACTACAATCACTGTATGAATCACTAAAATGCAAATCGCCAAATTAAACATTTTAACCTTCATACCTCAGTCTAAAACTGCAAAGATATGAGGGTTACAAGTTACGATTACAATGATTTGTCAGAACTTGCCTGTCAAAAAACTGTAGAGATTCTGGATGTGAGGTTTATCCTTAAAGTACGATTTTGAGAGACAACTCCAGACGAGATCAGCGACATGTACAATGAATTCCCTTGTCGCTGGCTTCTGCTCTTTGTTCGCGTCCAAATCTTTCTTTATCAAAGCCTGAAATTTGCCGCCAAGTGCATCGAATGTTTCTTTGTCGAGACTAGGGCAGCTATTCGACGACCCTTTGCAAGTTAGTGCTGTCTCGAAGAAGCCCAAAATAATCGATAACTTTGCCAGGTTCGGCTCTGCTTTTGCAAGTTCCACCTTGAAAACTTCGACTACCGACGAGATGTCCTTCAAAGGAAAACAACTGGCGTCTGTATCCATCCTGGCTCGGAGCGTAGTGTACCCTTGTATGGTTTACTCCTCTTGCGAGGGAGACAAAAGACTCCTGGATTTAGCGACTTCAGTTCGCGAAAGTACAGCAGTTAAGTACTTAGCCAAGAGCTCAAAGCCCCGTTCTCAGGGAGTACAAGCATAATTTAACCTTCAGTGGACATGATCTTTGAGAAAACCACGACCAAATGATAAACAAACATGTTGGAACAAACAAATGGGAAATTTGAAAGAAAGAAACCAAGAGAGTTGGGAACGAAAGAAAGAGATCCAAGAGGAATGGGACCTAGTCACGACTTGTGACGTCATGAAAGTCACGTGAACTAAAAAATTACAGAAACTCGCCATCTTGGATAGTGAGTAAGGCTTGTGAATTTTATTCGTAACTCTTAATCCCTATTTTGAGCCAGACAAGTATTTCATTACGCTTGGTAGTATCAACATGTCATGAAATCTGTTTTCTGTGTATTTTTCAGGATCTTCTTCCTAAAATTTGCCGTAAAAGTGCGTGTCTTTCACGCGCAATTATAGTGCAAAGAGATTCGGACGATTTCGTCATCTCGAGGCAATTTATGACTTTTTTGTGCTCTGAAGGTAAGAACCTCTTTTAGCTTTTCCCTACAGTTCGCTATTATAGGAACTGCAAGGTACATTTATTTTTTTATTCAAGGTGTTTAAAATCTTCAATTTCGATGTAGTTTTTTATAAATCGAGTTCAAGGTGTTGAAGAGGGCTTGTTCGTCTCGATATCTGTGAAGTGATTTTTTGTGTGAAACCCAAATTAAGCTTATACGGTCAACGTAAAGATTTTGTATTTTTTATCGAGGAAAAAGGTTTTGTCACTTAAAGTAAAATGGTAGGCTTAGTGAAATTACTCAAGAAAACTTCGTCGTTATTGTCTATTAAACAAAATGATGAAAACGGAGGAAATTATAGATTGGTACACGTCACAATTTCCGATAACAGAAGAACAGGACAAAACAGGAAGCATATTGAAATAGCAGGCTATTTATGTAACATCCAATTGCCCATTGTGGAAAATAGTTTTATTTAGAATAATAGGTGAATTGTTACACACAAACAAGTCTTTGTCTTGAGAAGTGTCCTTGAAATTTTTTATTTAAATTTTATGTTGTGAACAAACAGCAGGTTTTCTGTACCAAGAAGTTTTGTGTGTCTTTGTTAACTTATGAAAAAAGGTCCCTTGATGGTTTGATTAATTAGGGTAACGTGCTGTTACACCCATCAAAGCTACCAGGATTTCCTGCGGATGGGGGTTCTGTACAACCAAGACATTTAACCCTGTACTGCCCAAGGGGCCTCCCTTTGACAGGTAAAATCATCTGGCACTAGACAGAGTAAAATCTATAAGTCACTCTTGGGCAGTAAAGGGTTAAGGGAGATAGTTTTTTTAATCTTTTACTGCCCAAGGGGCCTCCCTTTGAGAGTAAAATCTATAAGTCACTCTTGGGCAGTAAAGGATTAAAGAAATGTATGAGGCATAACTGGAATTTCCATAGGTGTGAAGGGGATCTTTGGTAAAAATCTCTTCTATAGGGGAGGTAAGGATATTTTGTGGAACTTCACAGTGGAAAACTAACTTTCATATCACCGTGCTTACCATAACTATTTTTTCTGTAGGTTGGACTCGGTTGAGCAGACTCAAGATTCATTTTCACACAGAAAATAAAACAGGGCTCCAACGCCTCCCTTGTTTCACGATACGAACAAGACATAGAACTTTTATGAATTTAACAGGGAAAATTATTCAAAGCAGAAATTATTGCAGTAACTGCAATCACTACAAGCGTTTATCAAAGAGGAAGCTTATAAAAAGTAAACAATCATGGCTCTCGTCAATGTCAACCGAAAGAATACAGACCAGTTTTACCGTTATAAGATGCCAAAACTCTTAGCCAAGGTAACACTTTATAGCTGGTACTTGATTGTTGTATGTGTGGATTGGTTTAGTCTGAAAAATATAAATGTAAAAAGATGTAGATCTTATTTACAGTGGTCATGCACTTAGCTATGCAAGCACTAAGCTTAGCTGGTTTACAGGTCCTCAGGTTTGAGGGCTGATTTTTCATCTATAGATGCAACAACTTTGTCTTATTTAACTTTAACTTCATAGTTGATGCTGCTAGATCCTCTTGGGAACTATCAATTTTCGGTGCTGTGACTGTTTATAGTCTGGCAAAATGTTGCAAAATGCTTTAAAAATTTTGTGTTACATGTATGTCACAATTGTAACCCAGGGCTCTAAAAAAGGGCTTTATGATCATCCAGGACAAGTAGATTTTCTTGCCGGTCAAGTTACTTTGCATTCTCACGCACCCAATAAACAAGGGCCAAGGTGTGTTATCTACCAACTAAATCACAGTAAAACCAAACTAAGACTTGCCCGGGGCAAGAAAAGTTTGAGAGCTGCTGGTCTGAAAGGCAAGCTGGAATTCAATTTTTTCTTTCCCGAGGCTGATAACCAAGTTGTAAATTTGAATTTAAAAAAAAAACAATTCTGTCCTCAGCTTGTAACAAGCTTGGTGGTGACAAAATTTTGCAGTCTGAGTCGGTATCTAAGATGTATCAGTGCTGCTAGAAAATAACTTTTATTATATAGCACGACATCTTCCTGTGATTCTTGTGATAATTTTATTTGTGTGTTGATGTTTTTTTTTTTCATTTTTTCGTTCATATCTGTTGTAGTGTTCGACAAAAATTTTGTTACAGCTATTTCATTTTAATGTCTCTAAATTTTCAGGTTGAGGGCAAAGGGAATGGAATCAAAACAGTTATTGTCAATATGGTAGAAATTGCCAAAGCATTGCAGAGGCCACCTGCATGTAAGAAATCTATTTGTTGTGGTACTGACAAAGCGTGAAGTACTGTATGTCCGTGTTTGTCAAGTCTTGTACCAGCATCCATCATCATGGAAATAAACATATACCACCTGTTTTAGATACCTTTGAGCAAATGGCATCTCTATAAAATGTTATCATACAAGTCTGATTAATTTATCTCTATCTCATGTGTGAAAGGAATACACAGTTGTACCCCACTAATTTGAACTTGGTTATTTCAAATTCTCCATTTTTTTGAGCTTGAACCCATTTGCCTTATATTTCCCAGTTAAAAATACTTTTTGTGGTCTTAAGTGACACTTTGGTTTAAGGACGTTCGCGCCCATTGCTACTGCGCATCTCTAGTGTGCACGCTATTCATTGGTCAACCACGTGCCACGTCATTTTCAAGCGCGTGCACCGAGTCGAAAACTCAACAAAATATAGAGCTGATGACCTTTGCGTTAACTTTGTGTGCGAATATTTTTGTTGGATGCTTGGTGACCCCCCACTTTTTTTTTCGGCAGATCACTTCCTTTCCTGATTCTCTCCATGATACTAAAAAACAAAAAAAATCTGTACATGGGAAGTTTTAATTATTTCTCATACACTGTTTAAATAGGGTCGAATTGGTACATGGATACAGGTGTGCGTAACTTAGAAGTTGTATTTTTTAAGGCTAATTCTAGCTGATTTAATGGCATTTGTAGCAAAGATCTATCAAATAGGCCTATATATGCTGTGTTAAACACACATAACTTAGATATGATTCTTCAACTTAAATATATGCCGATAGTAATGAATCCGGCCAGAATCGCCTCAGTGGCTGGAAATCCTAGAAATGCTGTGATCTGTGATGCGCCTTATCTTCAAAACGAGTTCGGTGACCCCTGATTTTTTTTACGTGTTTCATCCAATCTTATCATTTTCTACCTGCCGTCAAAGTTTTAAAAAAATCTGTACGTGGGAAGTTTTTGGGCGCGAACGTCCTTAAGGAGATAGGTGACAGGCAACAAACTACTAGTTTTAAATATGGCTTATTGACCAAGGGTGAGGTTAAGATGGCTAGATATTGGCCAAGATCTTTTTTTTATGTGATGATGGACTGAGACAGTGTCAAGGTCCATAAACTTGCCAAAAAAGGAGGCCAATATTCAACCATCTTGACTGTCGCAGAACAAGCTTGGTCAATAAAGTGTAACCAATCACAGCACAAAGTTTGTTTCATCTTGCCCACTCTCAGAGCTAGCCAGGGAATTATATCACGTATAGGTCTTCAGATCCTAAAGCCAGATCCTGTCTCTGTCCTGAGATGAATAAAGGGTTCTGTCAAATTTATAAGAAGAAACCTAATATAGGTAATCTGATACAGAAACTCTTATGGCTCTTTTGGAGTAAGTAAGCTTGATATCACTTTGCTTTTCTTAGATCCAACCAAGTACTTTGGTTGTGAATTGGGTGCACAAACCCAGATTGACTTGAAGAATGAACGTTATATTGTGAATGGATCACATGATGCAGAAAAGTTGCAGGACATTCTTGATGGCTTTATTGAGAAGTTTGTTTTATGCCCAGATTGCGACAATCCAGAAACCGTCTTGGTATGCTACATGTACTTTACCTTGTTCAGTGTTTAGAAAGCTCATGTAACTTATGTTGCCTAATCGTGTAGGTAAAGAGTTGCAATTATTTTTCATTCAAAGTTGGCAAATAAGACATAGCACCTCTTTATTTCTTCCTGTCTTGCTTTCTGCAATTGACAGATAGTTTCTGGGACTTAAAACAGTAAGAAAAACAATTATTGATGTGAGTGAATTTTGAAGCAATTCCAATTTCATTATTTGTTTTATTTTAGACTGTTGAAACACGCAAAGAAAGAATTGGTCAGTCATGCAAAGCTTGTGGATATAGTGGGGTTATCAAAATGCAGCATAGACTGATAACCTTCATTTGCAAGAATCCACCAAATGAGTCAGGAACACCTTCAAAAAAGTGAGTAACACAGGGTTTTCAATAAGTTTTAGAATTGCCGTCTGAGCTAACTAAATTAGGCAGCAAATTGATGATCTTTTTTAATACCTTGAGTGAAAATACAGACAAAATAGGCGGCAGTAAGAGGTAAATTCTGACAAGGCAGGTGGCGATTTTCGCCAGTTGCCAGCTTCTAATGAAACCTCTGGTAACATATAACTGAAATGACCATACTTACCAATCAGGAGCTCTGTTTGTGGGGGAGTGTACTATTGGAGTGGTTTGGGGCTTGATGACCAATAATGTGTTAACTTTAATGTTTGTTTAAGGAGGCTCGAAAGGGTTTTTTGTTGCTGCAGTGTTTGTGAAATTATGGGAAGAACGAGTAAAATCGTCTGGCGTTAGACATAGTAAAATCTATAAGTCACCATTGGGCATTAAAGGGTTAAAGAGATAGGTTTTTAACCCTTAAGTGTCCAAGGGGTCTCCCTTTGATGAGTAAAATCGTCTGGCATTAGACAGAGTAAAATCTATAAGTCACTATGACTCCTTGCGCCCCTATTGCTAGGCTATACTTTGAGGGTACTTGTGACATCATATCAGTTCCCATGGTAATGCACATGGTGCACAAAAAAGTGTCCACTAAATTTCACTAAGTTTTGTAAATTATCTGAAAAACTAATTTGGTGACCTACCATTATTATCTCTTTGTTGGAAAGTTCCCTATATTCTTGAACTTTTCAGTCGGTATGAAAAAAGGTTATTTGTAGAATTAAATATATTTAAAGAAAATATGATTTATGGCTTGCAGAAAATTCTGCTAGGTAATTTTCCCCAAAACTTTTATATTGGAAGTGCCATCGTGAATGGTGCGTGCATGCAAAAAATCAAGATAGGTCACTGAGCAAAATTTTTAGCTAGAAACAAATGTTTTTTTATTTCTGGTTCGTGCAATTTTACACAACAGTTAACTTCCAGTGTTGTGATTTTGATTCATTCAGCTGATGCGTGCATCCTAGTTATGGCGTGTGAAGATTGCGAAGATTGCGTGTGAAGATTTTTTCCTCTCAGCCTAATATTCATGAGGCCAGATAGCTCACAAATTGTTAGGAAACACCTGCTACGGGTGTACAGGCTACCACTGATCTCCATTTTTCCTTGGGAGAAGAGGAAGAGAGTTGAGTTGGTTAATTGACACCGAGTTATTGTGGTAAGAAATGTACTCTTTTGTTTTGCAGAGAGCAAAAGGCCCACCGCAAAGAGAAGCAAAAGGGGCAGCAAAATGGTGACACAAGCCCAACTCACAATCCTATGCAGCCAGGTGAAAATGGAATTGAAAACCCTGACTTTAACAAAGAGGTATGTCAAGCTAAAATGTGTGGTTGCAGAAAATATCCATACCCCCCCCCCCCCCCCCCCATGGATGGTTCTTTAGTTGTTACTCCCCACCCGGCCCTTGGAATTTCCCTTCCAGAGGGTGGTTTGTGGACGCCTCCACCCCCCAGGAATTTCCATTTTTTTGGAGGGGGTTCTTTTTTAAATTAACAGCATTTGTAAGTTAAATCAGAAAATACTTCTTTTATTATCACACAACCTTTACTAATTATTTGTTGCATGCACTACAACAATATTTCGTAAGATTTTGCATTGTTCACTCGAGTTAAATAGCGACGACGTTCTAACGAGCAAGCTAAGAAAAAGTTAAAAATTAGGTCGACAATTTTTGTACCATTGTAAAACGAAATGGAAGACTTCAAAAATTGTTGCTATTTAAAAAAATGACATGCACAAATCGTAAAAAAACAAATTAACTAACAGCTGAACATCGACCTTCGAATCTGTACGCTTTGTAAGTACTCGCCAACGATCAGATAGCATACTTTATAGTGTTATAAAGTTTTCTGACTCAGTTTGTTCTCAAACAAAACGAAATTTGACAAAACGAAAACACAATTTCAAATCGCGCTAGAACCCTTTGCGAACTCATTGTTACTTCATGTATGGAATACATGAGGTGTACCATTCTGGGTAATAATTTGCTATGGTCAGCCATCTTGATTTATCATGCAGAGAGCCGGGAAATGAAGAGATTATCTATCATCCAAGGGATGAAAGTGAATTCTTAGCAAAGAAAAAGACATTTGAAGCAAACATCTTCAAGTTCTTTTTAAAAGGGGAGCCTATTTCAAAGTTTTGGGGCGCTGCAAATCAAAATACTTACCGTAAGTTTGTGTAGTATGATTTGCGACGTTTATGCCTCCTGAAAATTTTTCACGTGCCCAACCCCCCATACCCCTTGGAAATTTCTACCTTTTAACCCCCCACCCCCTAGGAATTTCCATTGACCATCCATGGGGGGGGTATGGATATTTTCTGGAACCACACAATAAATCCTGATTCTGGTTGGTAGCTCTATTACATGTAATATGTGCTGCCAAGTACTGTTGTTTTTTCACTTGTAATATTATAACCATTAGAATGCATTGATTGGACAGTGTGCTTTAATGTGGTCCTGTCTAAGCTTGAATAGGTGAAAATCGATGTTTAGACTGTTCATTTTGTTACTGATAATGTTGACTGATGGGAGGATTTTGCTTCTGACAATTATTTGAGATAATTTTATCAACAACTTCAAATCAGTCTAAGCCTTGTGTTGGACTGATTTTGAAATAATTATAGCTTAATTACTACCTGAATGGCAATCCACTCAGGACTAAGCATTTACCATAACCAACAAAGGGGATTTTATCGTTATTACTACATGCAGGGTTCTCCCTAAATTTTTGAGTAGAAGGAGAATAAAATGGAGTAGCCGGCAGAGGTATTTCCGCCATTTTGCACGTGTTGGAATACAGAGTATGTAATCTTATATGGAGTACTTTTCATCGGTAACCGCTGCTTCGCAGTCTGAGCCTGTTTCGTTTGCTGAAGGTTCGATCGATGTTTGCAAGCAGATTCAAGCGTGGCAAAATTCTCGACGAAACTTTCAAGTTTATTCAGTCAAAAACATTTTTTGGACACTTGGCTCTTTAAGGAAAACTTATTTGGATCTGAGTAGCCGGTGCGCCCAGAACGACTAGCCGGCGATTTTTGCCGGTCGCCGGGGCTTACAGAGATCTCTGTACATGTATATGTCCCAATTGTTTTCTCCAAAATGTTACATGGAAAAATGTGAGGAAACAGCTTTGAAGACTTGATGACACTGAACTTGGATATCTTTCAACAGGCTAGTTAGCATTGATAAAGCCAATTTGTTGTTTGCAGCCTGTTGCAGCAGCAGATGATGACTGGAGTGTGGATACGAGTGATGCAGCTGTTCAAGAGAGAATGGAAAACCTTACTTCAGGAGCCAACAGATTGGCATTGACTGATGACAGTGAAAAACCACAGGAAGAGCGCTTCAATCTGTTTTATGGTTTTGTTAAGGTATGTGTACTTAAATTAAATGCTTATCTTTGGCTTCCTTATAGGTTTAGTATTTTATAAGGAGACATTCACAACTGGTCGTGCATTACAGCTAATCAGGGCTTGAAATAATATTGCGACTCACTGGTCACCAATGCAACCAAAAATTTAGCACTGGTAACTAAATTGGTGAATTGCAGGAACTGCAAGATAACACAACACAACTTTTGTTTCTTTAAATCTTTGTAAAAAAATTGAACAAAATCTGTTCGATAACTATTCAATAACTACAACACAGCTTTTGTCTTTAAATCTTTAGATAGGGAAATTATTCAGATCTGGTAGCTAGTAGACAATTCATCATTCCATCCCCACTTAAGTTATCTCTGAAAGTACAAGAAAATCATGAAAATTGAATGTACTTTGACACGTTGAAACTGCATTTATCAAGCACAATATTGTTTCAGTGGGATTTTCCAAAACTGGGATTGCATGTGCACTAACAACACTGTAACCTTTTCATTTGCTGTAAGAACAATGGTGGCAGATGCAAGGAGCCTAGGTGAAGCACTGTGTTGTGTGTCAGTGGGGAAAGGCAACAAAAATAAATAACTGCATTTTGAAGAAATAGCAAAAGGAAATTATAACGTAACTAAAGCAAAGCATGTGCTCTGATTGGTTAATTCTGCATCTACTATTTGCCCATGGGTCTATGCTGCTGATGTACTTGATAACTATACCAAAGCACGCGCTTTGTGATGTAGCTCAATAAAAAGACTTGTGTTGTTCCAATGTCTAAATGTTATGTTATAAAACAAATGGTAAACGCCATAGCATGTACTATTGAGTTATGGATGCACTTGGGAGGTTTGCTAAGCACTCGAGAGGCTATAGTCGCACTCAGCTATCGCCTCGAGTGACTCTTACACTTCTTTCATGCTTAGCAACCTCCCGTGTGCATCCATAACTCGGTAGTACACGCTATGGCGTTAACCATTTGTTAAATACGAAAGGACCTGTGTTTGTCTCACCATGAACCATGGACTTAGAAGTTTGTGTTTCACTCCATTTAAAATAAGCTTAACCTAAAAGAAAACCATCACCTTCGGACCAGAGACATATCACCTGAGAACAACGCTGGCTTTGTAACAGTTTATACTGTCATTTGTGACTTTTCTTGCATGCAAAGTAACATACAAAATCATGTTAGTGTTCTTATGAGAGTTGTATATCAGCTTAAAATAAGTTTATGACCAATATTTATGATCTTGCAATCAAATTTTTCTCAATAGTTGCCAGCTGGCTCCCAAACAAAAGAGTTAATTTTGAGCCCTGCTAATGATGTAGTACTGAATTGCACAAGATTTTATTTTATTCTCAGTTTCAAACTTCCATTCTTCAATTAGTGAAAAGTTCTGTGTTCACAAAATTGTGCCATTTAATTAAATTTAATTTGAGCTTATTGTAATTTTTGTGAATAGAAAAAGAAGGAATTAAACTCTGTGGAAAAGAGTGCTAAAGAGATTGTTACAGAAGCAGAGAGGCTGGACATTAAAGATAAGGCAGTCCTCGCACTTAGTGAATTACTGTTTGACAAGAATATGGTCAGCCAAATTCCAAAATTCCGTGCTCTGTTTCTGAGGGTAAGTGTTCTTCTCTCCTTTGTATCTGCTGTTATCTAGGTGTTTAGGCAGAATTTCAAACATTTAGAGTTTTATGCTACTTGTTTCATTGACATCAGTATGAGAAAGAAAATCTGATTATTGAGATTTCAAACCAGATGGAAATCATGTGATCAAATATTGTTTGATGCTTGCTCACACAGTTTTGATTATTCACAACCAGATAATTGTTCCACTCAAAAACACCAAAAATGCATCTTTCTGTATCATGCACATTAGATAGTGCAAGTGGGATTCACAGAGACTAGCATGCTGGACTAAAGATTAAGTGGTTCTGGTTAAGCCCATCAAGCCCTCATTTTATTGTGTTCAGGGCAGGGGATTTACTGTCCTGCAGCTACTACCCATCCAGGGTTACAATTGAAGACTGGCAAATTTAATTTTGCGTGGTACATGTAATGTTGCAGTGGGTTGGCATTCTGCCAGGGAGCAGTAGAAATACTCCTAGTTTCCTCTTGCTGTGGAAACCAGGCATATCTGCTTACTTTAAGGTGGCTCAAAACAGTTTCCAGCACTTTCCAAGACGTAGATTTTGATGGGCCATTATTACCACCCTTTATCAGTTGATGCTACAATCATGGTATCAAAAAACTGCCCAATCATTGGTGAACACGTTGGTATTATTTTCGTCACACAATAGGTTACCATAGCAACACTATAACCTGCTAAAAACACCCTTAATTTCAGCTTTAAGCGCTTATAACTCAAAAACGAGCTCGGTGACCCCCATTTTTTATTATCGAATTGTAATCAACATGATAAGATGCTACTTTTTGCAGAGTTTAAAAAATTTATACGAAGGGGATTCAGAGCCACCTTAAATTTTCGAAAATTTAAGGTGGCTCTGAACCCCGTTCATAGAATTTTTTTTAACTTCGCAAAAAGTTGCATCTTATCATGCTGATTACAATTCCATAATAAAAAATGGGGGTCACCGAGCTCGTTTTTGAGTTATAAGCGCTTAAAGGTAAAATTAAGGGTGTTTTTAGCAGGTCATATTGTTGCTATGGTAACCTATTGTGCCCCAAAAATAACAGCAACTTGTTCCCCAATGATTGGGTAGTTTGTTGATACCATGACTTTGGCATCAACCGGTATAGAGTGGTTGTAATGACCCATCAAACTCTGAGTCTTGGAAAGTACTGGAAACTGTTTTCAGCCACCTTAAGTGCGTATGAAGTAAAAAGTAATAGGCCCTTTGCACGACCCGGTCACATGGTACAAAATTACATATACTGGTGAGCAAATTGCACAGTGGGACTTCCAAAACAATGCGCCTGCCTTTGTTTTGTTTTGGAAGTCCTGCTACGCAACTTGCTCACCAGTATATTTAATTTTGTACCATGTGACCGGGTCGTGCAAAGGGCCTATTGCAGCTTATTTGAAAGCCCTTTCAAAGTAAAGAACTGCTCTTTCCTTGTAATATCTTTTATTGTTTTAGAGATAATCTCATTTTTGCGTTACACAAATGAGGAAAGTGATCACATCACAAATAGCTCCACTAAAACAAATCATTAAATACTGAATTAAGAATATCTTTAGAAATACTGCAGCAATGTTCTTCAAACCAGGCACCAGAAAACACAATGGCAACACTTGTGGCTCCAGTCTCTTTTTGTAAAAAACCAATATCCCCCTTTGCAACCTTAAAGTGTCACAGAGGATCTTACTCAGAACACACATGGTTCCCACATTGTCTTAACTCTTCCACATAGATTTTTGGGAGTGGATAGTCCTTGCTTATGATAAAATCTGGAAATTTTAGTCTTAATTAAAACAGGACCAGTGGCATAACTGTTGTCATTGGCAATGATATAGCAGGTGTCACTTTGTTTGTTTTGTGATGTATATTTCTGGTGCCAAGTTTAAGGAACACTGCTTTAATATTTCTAGAGATATTCTTGATTGAGTGTTGTACTGTTTTAGTGGAACCATCTGTGACGTCATCACTTTCCTCAATTGCATAATACAAAAACGTAAATATCTCTAAAGCAAATGCAGAATCTATGTGATACAACTAGGTCATGTATCTTTTTCAGCTTTGTTTTAACTTTTTTTTGTTATTTCATGATCAGTTTGTTCATGGAAACCACAAGGCCCAGAAGTATCTGCTGGGTGCTTTTGAGTTGCTGGTTGGACGGTCATTTCCTGCAGAGTTGATGCCAAAGGCTGCCCACATTTTAAAGGCTTTCTATGACAAGGACCTGCTGGAGGAGGAAGTGATCTTGCAGTGGAGTGAAAAGGTACATTGATCAGCAATTTTATTTCTATAACTATCATAAGATTCTCTTATTTTCTTGATTTGTGTTTGCAAGGCTCAAAATTAACTTTCTCATTTGGGAGCCAGCTGGAACTTGGAAAACTATGGTCACCAGGTCATAAATTTTGGTCCCCAACTTATTTTACATATAACTCACATACAGACATGATTTTGTTTGTTACTTTGCATGCAAGAAAACTTGCAATATTCAAGAACTAAAATGATTGCAAACAGGATTAGTAAGGCTTCTAAGCTACTGTTGTTCTCAGGTGGGATGTCTCTGGTCCGATGATGATAATTTTATCCTAAGGTTTTTTAAGGTATTGTGTACTCTCTTGATTGTTCTCTTATGAAAGGCATCTTAGATTCAACTTGAAAAATTTCAAACTAAACTAGTAACTTTCAGTTGTAGCTGGAGAGATCTGTGTAGTGTCTTGGATTGCTTCTTTATCATTCTCAAGTAACAACGGCAGTTTAGCTCAAAACTTTGTCATGTTTTGTTTTTTTCAGGTTTCTAAAAAGTATGTGAGTAAGGACGTGTGCTCTCAGATCCATGAGAAGGTGGCTCCTTTCATCAAATGGCTGAAAGAAGCAGAGGAGGAAGAGTCTAGTGAAGAGGAAGAGGAAGAGGAGGTTGAAGTGGTTTATGACACCAAGGCCCAGCAGCTTAAGGCTCATGTTGACAACACAGCTGCCCATGAAGAGGATGATGACTTGGACATTGATGCTATTTAACTCTTCCTCCAAGGACTGAAGAGGGATAAAACTTAGTTAATTATTACCTACTCTTGCAGAAAAATAATTTTAAATTTGTTTAAGTTTGAATATGTGTGCTTGTTGCTGTTGTTTCCAGAGGGAACTGTGCCTACGAAAATAAGCTTTGTACTGATTATTAAAGTAATATGTTGACATAATCTGATAATGTTTGCATGAAAATAAGTGTCATGGAACAAGTGCAGTTCATTATTCACATAAAAGGTTGCACAGAGGATATTTGATTTTCCCATTAAATTGCAAAGCCTTTGTTTGTGTTTTGGAGTGTTTGGTTCAGTTTAAGCTTAACAGAGGGCAATAAAGTAATTTAAAAAAACACCAGTCGTCAAAGTCCCTTTTATTGTGTTGTTGTTTTTATTATTATTATGGTGATATTATGGAACATAGCGATACAGTCTGGTTAATCGTTATGGTATGTTTAGTTACATGTATAACTCAGGGGTAAGCAATTACAACTTGAACAACTCACTAGCATTTCAATGTCTCGCACCTCAAACCTAACATAGTGGCAAAAAAGGTAAAGAAACTGAAGAAAAGGGCAAGTGTAAATCCCTGGAAGAGGCAATAGACCAGATTCATATTCTCCATATTGGAACTAGCTTGTAATGATAAATGCCATAAATGCATTTGAAAAGACTCTTGATATTAGCCTCCTTCCTCTCCAATACCACGAATAGAAATAGTCTATTGTTCCTTTTTAAGACCTTGTGACAGGGATGCTTTTTAAAATTAGCTAGCGGCTATCCGTAGATGTTTAAGGTTTCAATTGCTGTTCAGTGTTGCATATGTTTATAGTGGATTGTCTGATGGCTTTGAATATTAGGAAACCATATTCTAGACTCAAGAATTATGATATACTGTTGAAAACCTACTGTATAGACTACAGTATTATAAAGAAAGTTGCAACAAGAAACCTATAAAAAGTACATTTTGCCAAACACTTGCAGACTTTTTAAAAAGTAAAAGTAGCGGAGTGGTGGGCTGAACCTTCATAGATTGAGCAGTCCAAGTCTGAATCCTGGCCAGGGTCACTCTGTTGTGTTATTGGACAAAACACGGCTGTTCAATAGACCCTTCTTCAAAACGGCAGCCGAAAATTCAAATAAGGCCTAATTGAAAACGTATACCAGCACTAGAAAGAACACCTTTACTTTAGTAACCCTGCAAAGTTTCAGCACTGCAGGTGTAATATCAGCTGAGAAAATGTAAGTTGAAAATTGCAAAAATTTACAGAGGTTTGTATGACTGGGGGTATAATGAATATCGAGAAGGGTCTATTGCCCCTTTCCACCCATGGATACCAGTAACATAATTGGTTGGGAGGGGGGGGGGGGGCTACCCTGCAATGGATTAGCATCTCATCCAGGACAATTAGAAACACTCCTAGTTGCTGACAGACCAGAGAAGACCAGTAGCTTCAGCCTGAAAGGTCGGCCAGCAAGCTCAATCTCAGAATTCACCTATATTGTTCAAACAAAAAAAACAAGTACATTGTGCTGAACACAAGCATCGATTTGGATTACATACCAACTGATTACCGGTACTCAAAACTTTGTAGTGAGAATTGGTTATGCATGTTCTGGAATTCCTTTGGGTTTTGGGTAACTGGAGTATGCTAAATCCTGTATTTCAGATGGTAGATAGGAAAGTGTTCTCCAGAAAATCGTATGGTCCCATCCTATGACGTAACGCAGCTTGGGTTGGGTGGATGTTACTGCATGAGCCATAGCATTGACCACCTTGTAAATATGTTGTGATCCAGTCCATCCAAAAGTATTTACCATACCTTTGACTTGGAAAAGAGAAGAGTAGACACAGTGTTAAGTCTTTTACATCTGCCCAGGGGTTGACTACGTCAAGAAAAATCACTTGAACAAATATTAAGAAGTAAAAATGAATGATTCGGAGGAAATTTAACAATTTAAATAGAAAGTAAACCCAACCCAGAGTGGATTCCTTGTTTGCTTTGATGCATCATGATCCAAGTGATCTTTGTTGAATCTGTTTAGTAAGGAAAGGCAAAATCCATTTTTGGATTTTCAAAGAATTCAACTGTGGTTTTTCTCGAAGAAACGGCTTTAATTTCTCTGAGACCTTTGGGCTTTTGTACATGTAGGCACACTCATGTTTGGATTAAGCTATGTAAACACTTGGATTTTTACCTTTCTCATAAAACTTGATACCATAACATTCCTTGGTGTCGACATCCAGGTTTTTCCACAATTTATCAAGATATTGGACATTCTTGTCAGCAGAAGAAATGTTTGTTCTAAAATTGCCTGGTTCAATGATATGAACTGTGATTCCAAAATGTCGCATTTCAATGCGCAGTGAATCAGAAAAGGCTTCTACACCATATTTGGATATACAATAGGCTGCAACACTTGGAGTGGAGACTCGTCCTGCAGAACTCGCAACATTAAGAACACGTCCCTTGGTTCTTTTGAGTAGTGGCAAGAATGCTTTGGTGATAGATACCATCCCCCAAAGGTTAACATCAACAATTCTCTTCATTTCTTCCACAGTCTGCCATTCAATTGGTCCTGGGTATCCAATCCCTGCATTGTTTACTACCGCCCATAAACCTAAAATCAGTTACAAGGTCTTTTAAGGAAGCAGACATACAAGTTACTTGTACGTAAAACTATTCCTGATCAATAATTAGTATTCTGGAAATACCCACAACCCACCATCATGCATGGCTAATGCCTCTCAAATTTGAATTAACCGATCAGTACTTGGCAGGCAGGAAACACTATACAGCTTTCATGTCACACTTGTTTGAATTTATGACACAAAAAGAGACTTGTATGCCAGAAACATAGTAAATTGGAGAAAATCAAGGAAGAAATATTGCTCCTCTAAGCTTTGAATTTGTAGCCACAACCTTGTTACCTGCATCTGGCAACTCCCTTGCCAAGCATAAGTGTCACCAGGAGCCTGTTTCTTGAAAGCCCCAAAATCTTTTCAAGCCCACAAAGCCGTGTTTAGTTAATCGATATACCCATGAAATTTCTGTTTCAAACTGGAACCTCTAATTTATATTTAGAAAAATAATGTGAATAAAACAGCTCTGTAATCATAAGGTTTGAGATTTTGCTAAGGCTTTCCGAGTGCGAAAATGTTTTGGGACCTTCGAGTAACGGGCCCCACGTTAGGTAAACGTTGAGACATTTTAAACAAAATATCTTGTTCCCTGATAAAATAAACCGAATATTCAACTTTTGGGTGCAAGGAGGAGCCAAAATAAAGAAAACAGCTTATACTGCAGTTATACAGCACTGCACAGTATTTTACAGCGGGTTCATCATCATCATCATTTTATTTGTTCCGTTCCAAGGAAACTGTAACGTTGGCCATGCCGAAATTAATTCAACCGCAAGTAAAGATTACTCTTTCCGCCAAATACACCCGCCCTTGGAATTGGATGATTTTAGCAGAGGGGATAGGAAATGACGTCAAACTTTATACTGATATCTCGGAGGGTGTAATTTGCAGGTTGCAGGGTGCAGGTTGCAGGTTGCAGGTCAAATATAGATAATTCCAATGAATATGGATAAATAAATAGATAAATACATATACAAATAATAGATACCGGAAAATGTTAAAATTCCCGTTTTTTTTTTTTTATTGGCAAGACTGTCTTGTAGTAAGTAGTTTATGATCAAGCCTCCAGTAATGTTTATGTTGATGTTGTGACGTTAATCAGCAAAATTTGAATAATTTAAAGCTAATTATTTTCGAGATCAACAAGGTAAAAACAGCAACAATTAATATCATGAACTTGAATCTTTAGTTGCTGAATATTTCAAGGTTAAATTTGTAAGAAGTCCAAGTTCTAAGGCAATCAAAGTAGTGTCGATTGTTTTAAAAGTAATAAGAATGTCTACAATGTATAAAACCTTGATAATAGAGTTCACGTTGCGGGCCATAGCTAGCAACGTGCAAACCAATGAAACAATCAAATGGGAGATGATAACTCTGCTTGCTTAACAATAAGGTCAACACTATTTTCGGAACTATGTGGAACTATCTTTGTGTGAGCGTGGAACGTTACTCACAGGATGATTGGTAAATCCCACGTTAATAAACAGAACTTTGTTACGCGCTTCAAACTATTTACTACAACAAAGTCACCACGGTGATTGGCGTAAACAGAGTTAATTGAAGCGAGGCCAATGAGATGTTTAACCAAGCGATGTGTACCAAAGCAAAGCGAAGCGGTTTCGAAAACTAAGATGTAAATAATGGAGTAAAACTAAACTGAATTAGACTATGTACAAAACTATTGTAAACTTCGGAAAACAGAAATTGAACTGCACAAATCCTGCATGAAAGGCTATAAAATAGTTACATCCACAAGGAAAAACTACTTCTTTGTCCGCATAAGTGATTTCGCAGCGTTAATCGTCGACCTCTATTCTTGATCTTAACACGATGAAACATTGACTGGAACTGAATAATCTTCCTGACCACATTCGTAAAAATGCTAACTAATAAAAAAGGATAATAGCTTTCTTTGTTTCATTTACCGTACGTCGGAAAACATCCGCAAAAAGTAATACTAATATAACCTGCAACCTACTGCCACCTGCAACCTGCAACCTGCCCTGCAACCTGCAACCTGCAAATTACACCCTCCGCTGATATCTTGGCTATTTGGAGGACATGTCAATCACATTCAGATTCCTGTAAAACATATCGATTCATCAACAGCACCGGAGCCAGTAGACTGTACCTTGAGAAGGCAGACCTGACTTCACGACTTCTAAAGCCCTCTGAACATCACTGGCTTCTGTAACATCCAGTTTGAATGTTCTCAGTTCACAAGAACATTCCTTTGACAGCTTCGTTTCTCCCTCGGAAGTGAGACAGGCGGCAAACACTCGCAAACCCAGTGAATCTAACTTCTTCGCTAGCTCGAAACCAAATCCACTGTCACATCCCGTGATCAGCACGGCTTTCTTCTCCAGATCCGGCACGCGACCATCACGGAACAAATTACAGATAATGTACAAAGTTAGGACAAGAATAATTAGTAACAGAACGGCTTGAAAGGAAAATAGAACAGTTGGTAAGTCACTAAATATGGCGGACATGTTACACCCAAGTCAAAAATATATTGGTAACAGTGATAGCTCCGTGACGGATCCGTGACGTGCACGTGACCGAACAAAAAGTCACGGTTCTCAAAATACAGGCGAAGTCACGCACGGGTCATATTACGGTAAATACAGTACAACAAAGAATTAAGGAAAATCGTTTTGCCAACGTAAGGGTTGTCTATTGTTTTATTAACCAGATTTTAAAACTCGGGAGAATAAAACTAGATAGCAACGATTTTTTATAACTTCTCTGCCGTTTTAGCCATGAACTGCATATGTTCCTTTAACTTAATTTAGCCAGTTGTTGTTCCTGTCCTCAGGAATATCGATTGTTAAAACGACATTTAACCACCCGGACTATACAAAGATTGCTTTGTTTTCAGTGTTTTTCGAGTAAAATTGCTATGCCTGGAACAACACAAAACGTTAATTTATCTTCAGCATGCTAGATAGATTTGCCTTCTATTCTTACGTTTGTTTAGTAATGGCGATGATTGAAATCAATAGTGTCCTAACTCTGTTGTTTATTTCGCTTTATCATAAGTTATGCCGACGCTTTAATCAGACTGGAGCTCAAGGATTTTACGCTACTTCACTTTGGGCTCTAATGGGGAATACCACCGAAACAGGGCCGCTGGCCGCTGGCCGCTGGCCGCTGATAGATAAGTTACTGTTAAATGTCCCTTACTGGTCCTTACTACCGATGCAGTACACCAAGAGAACACTGCGAGAACTTTTTTTGTGACAACTTACGAATGCTATTCAAATGTAGGTAGCTATCTAGCTAGCTACTGGTCGAGATTACAATGCCGAAAACGACACATCCAAAATCGAAGAACATGCATATCGTTAGACTATGAATTAAAACAGTCTGATACATACTGAGTCACCGGTTTAGAAGCGGCTGCTCCCATGCGGTATTAAATTGTCTGGATTTTGACTTCTTTTTTCGAATAACCCAGATAACCACAAATGGCAAATACACCGCGACAGTGTTAATTTATTGTCTTACAGTTGAATAGCAGAATAGCAGAGTGTGACACGGAAGGTCATGGGTTCAAATCCTATCGGGACTCAGATTTTTTCTAGTTCCCACGCTCGTGTCACATTACTTTCATAGACATACTTTGACAATGTTTTATGACGAAATTCATGATCAATAACAGGACAGACGCATAAAAAACTGACGTCAATTTGTTAAATTTACAGCAAAACATAAATAGGAACCGTAAGGAAAAAATGCATGTGTGCACAAATAATCAATTTTGTAAGTTATCACAAAAAAGTTCTCACAGTGTTCTCTAAGTGTACTGCCAGTGACCAGCGACCAGCGACCAGCGACCAGCGACCAGCGACCAGCGACCAGTGACCAGTGACCAGTATTTTAGACCCGCCGTTCAAAGACAAGCGTGGTGGTTGACGGCGGCAAACGTCTACGATTTTGGTCACGTGGCTTTGTTTGCCAGACAAAAAAGGTGAACGCATGTCGTCACATACCTGCGCGCGATTTAAGAATGGCGTATTCTGTAAACAGCAAAAGGGGAACTTTAATTCGCGGGAAATCCATACATGAAAGCTTTAGGGGAAGCATTTTAGATCATTTTAGGCTCCATCATTGCGGAATGCAAAAGAAAACTTTCAGTTGAATTATTTGGGGCTTCCACGAAAATGGTTGACTCCCAAACTCCGAACTACGAACAACAAGCTGTACCGGCGAAGTCAACAAGGAGAAAAGAATGTCACCATGTACGTTCAGCTTTTCGATTTGGCAAACCAAGCCACGTGACCGAAATCGTTAACGTTTGGCGCCACAATCAACGGTCACTCTTGTCTTTGAATTCGCGGGCTACCTGTTTCGGTAGTATTGTAATGCGCTTTTTACTATTTGTATAGAAAAAGCGCAATATTAGTAATAAATATCATCATCATCATCATCATCATCATTACCAGGGCTGTTACTGGGTTGTAGTTGCCCCCAGCCCCCACCTTCCGAGTAAGAGCAGGTTTCCCTGGTTGACGTTTTATTGGGAGGGAGAGGAGGGGAAGATTCGTTTTTAGTGTTTACATGTACGTCCTGCTACGAAACTGTGGCCTGTATGTTATTCTGCAGTGTTGATCGCGCTTTATGATGGCAACACGAAGGTCACGGTCAAGAGGAGACGAAGGCGAGTGGATAGTTTATAAAGGGGATGTTCCAATAAACGAGTTTCTGAAGACAAACCGCCCTTCTTTGATCGAGAAATCTCGCCATCCGTGGATTGCTGTCTATTATCCTCAACGACCGCCTCGAAAGGCTGTTGACGAAGATGCACTACTTAGCGAATGGGATAAAAGTATAAGAACTCCTTGGAGAGTTAACGCTGATTTCGTTCGACAGTTAGCGGAGAAATATTCATGCAAGTCTGGAAAATGGCTGATCTACTCTGCAAGGTAAAATCAACTTATCTGATGGACATTCAGTTTAGTCTCTCAAACTTTCCGTCGTTATCTATATGAATGTCAAGGTGTATGTAAAAATGTTTTACTTACTGCACATGCTCATATATAGCAACGAAGATACGGTGTCAAAAAATAAGGAGGAAAAGGTGAGGAAAAATCAAGTAATTCCTCATTTCCATTTTTTATTATCTCCATGAAATTAAAGACAAGTAATATTTGTTTCGTCGTTCACTGTTGTGCTCGAAAACACGACTGCGGTAGACTTTCTCATTTTCTTAGTCTTTTTTGTGAGCAGTGAACTGACATTCATGGTATCTTGGCGAAACGTATTCCGGCTGCTATCATCCCCCGAAATAACACGAATTCAGTACGCAGCTTTATTTCTACGGCAAGAGACCATGACCTCATTTTCTCTTGTCTGCGGTCAAGTCTGTAAGGGCATGAGTTATGACTGATTCCCCTTCTGTCATGCCAAGAATCCAATGATTCCCCCCCCCCCCCTCCCCGCTAGGCGATAAATAATGACCGCATGATCCCCTAGGTCCCTGGCGAGGACAAAACATTATGTAGTCATTAGGTTCGACAGATGAAGGGCGCTTAGGATCTTGATGATGTCTGCTCAGCCCTCCTTTTATCCAATGCGGCGAACGCAGCCTAACTGAATCTTTACAGTCATGCGATTATATGCGTAAATAAACCACACTATCCATGATTGTACTAGCCGAATTTTGGAGGTATCAAAGGAGGGATCATAAACCCACTCTCTCGACTCTGCCCCTTATTGAAAGACAAAGCGTGCAAACAACTTACTTAACTCTGATTTTTTTTACATAATGACGGCTGCCTCGTAAAATAAACCATATTTCAAAACTGTGTTTTCAAATATTGTAGCGCTCAGATTGATGAAATATGGAAGTCTGTTGCGGCAGCTGTGGTCAGCGGAAGCCTTGGCCATGCTGCCAAAGTCAGCCCACGTGACCGCGAGGAGAACACACACGTCATTTGCGTTTACACAGAAGATTTCACAAACAAAGAGCAAGTACAAGCTGTTGAGAAAGGTCTGAGAAAAATAGGAGTTACTTCTGTAATGAGTTACAAGGCAGATGTGTATACAACACTGGGAATTTACCGCGACAATCCTTGGAGATTAAAACCTACAATCTATACCAGTCGTCCATAAAGTAAAGCGGTTATGCATCAATCAATTCCAGCGGTGCCAACCCCCCCCCCCCCCCGGGCAACCGTGGGGCATTTGCTTCCGTTGTCAGTCCCGGGGGTGGGGCATTAGCAAATTTTATCGCGGCCCGGGGCCTGGGCATTAGCATACCCCGGGGCGACCCCCGGGCATTTGACACACGTGTTTTCGAAAGATGGATGAGTTTATCTGGAAGGACGAGGCCTTTGTCAAGGACTGGCTTGTCCGACAGGGACTAGAAAAGCCTGTCGATGTTTTTAAAGGTATGTTCTCTCAATTTTAGTTATTTCTTCATTGCTTGAAGCATATAAATATAGGCGACAAGGTGAACTATATCACTGAAGTGAACACTGCGTGAACAACTATTTCGCATTTTGCATTCAAAACTAGCCTAACAATTTTTAAATTCATGAAAGTGGAATTAAAATACTGAAGGTTTGCGAATTCAAATGACGCGATCTTCAACACAGATCTTGCGAGCTTAAAATACCATGCATCATCATTTGAAATGTCTTGATTCTTTACAGCGACAAAGTGAAAAACAAAAATATAAGAAATTATAAAAATTTTGTTGAAAACAAAATATGAAGGAATAAATATAACCAGAATAAAATAGCACGTACTGTTGTCCTTGAAGTCGTTAATACTGTTGCATTAAAATACTGAACAGTTGACCGTTTTATTCACTGGTTAATAAAAATCTGCAGCCTGAAGTCTTGGAAGTCTTGGAAGGCGACGATCCCGGGGGCGGGGCATTTGCCCTCTTTCTTCGTCCTCACCCCGGGGCATTTAGACAGCTTTTGTGTCCCCACCCCGGGGAATTTGCCCAATTTTTAAAAAAAAAATGCTAATGCCCCGGGGTTAGCCCGGGGGGGGGGGGATGGGCACTGCTGGAATTGACTGGTGCATTATTTTTGTACTTTGGAGTGCAAATAGATTCTGATCATAAGGTGGCTTACTAGAGGGTGTCAATGGGGTACTGTCTTTTACGCCGGGCTAACTGTTATTTTTTCCCGTTACGGTTAACGGATCTGTTAAAAATTAATTCCCATTGCTTAAAAAAGTCAAGAATTAATTTTCATTGTTGTTAAGTCTCTGGAACATTCTGGGGTAGAAAACTATGATCATAGTATACTAGCACGGTAAACTATATCTGATCTATGTCTTCATTCCTATATGTACACTGCGTTACTTTGACGAATATCAAACAAATAAAGCAAGAAAGTATATTAACTCGTATTTGGTAAAGCTTAATAAGAAACGTGTCCAATGAAACATTCAAAATAACACCCATGCTGTATGACGTAGCTTACCGTTTTGTGACCGCCTCAGTATCAAACCATATCCATGTATTTTTGCTGCGGGTTCAAGAAAGTTGTTACGAAAAGCAGAGCGCGGGTGTACTTTAATTAAGCAACAAATTTTGGCTTTGTTGCTCGTTTTTCACCAACTCACAACCTGCCTCGGGTCCACACCAAGCAAATGAACCAATCAACGCGCGGCCTTTCTTCAACCCGCGACAAATGTTTTTGTTGCGCGACAAGTTGATCACGCGAGGTGAAAAACGCGAAACATTGACCCAAAACTTGCAACGAACAATGTTGCGCGATAAGATGAGGGTTTTTGTAACTCTTATTTCGCCGCCTTTAACAGCGACCAGCTATACTATAGTATGCATTTCCTCTGAGTCAAATCTGCGAAATCAACATCACTATGATCGATCGGAATCCCTTTCGTACTCCTCAAACTGGTTGAAATCAGCCTCGGACGAGAGCGTGACTTGCACCCTTTGTTAGCAACAGAACGGTTTGCTAAAGAGGCAATGTGCGTCGTGTTAACTTGGTCGGCAGGAAAATGCAGCCTTGTAACATCTTTAATATTTGCCTTTGCATACACTGCCCGAAGAAGAGCTCCTGCCTTATCTTTTGTGTTCTGGCTCCTCACTGTTCTCTGCTGTACTGGGCGATAATTCTGCAGGCACTGCTTCATGGCCTTTTCTTCGTTTTTTTTTAAGCGTATCAGCAGACAGCGGAGTCATGAAGTTTGCATCTTTGAACGACATACCCGTTTGTGGCACTGGGTAGTGCGGGGATGGACGGGTACTTCCAGGTAAACGCACTCTCATACAGATATGTCCAGGATTGAACGCTAGTAAGATTCAAATTCCTTATGATAAACCCCGGGGGTGGGGGGCGGGTGATAAACATCAAAAAGTGTCCTCATTGGTCAGTAAAAAGTTACCCAAACACACACAATTCTGTCAAATATAAAGTAATATGAAAATGTCAATTAACTCTGCCAAATATGAAGTACTAATCAAACAATACTTGCTTTCAATCCTGGACATAAGTGGGTTAATAACGAACATTTGTAACAACTGTACTGACGATGATCGCAGGGTGATCGAAACATGTCTTGTTCAAACCTCAAGGTGGTTGTATATTTTTTAAAAATACTTTCATTCCTGTCGTTATCAGGACCATTTGGCTAAGCACCCGGCGGCACACCAAATATAAAACCCATAAGACTGTAATATTTTATTACTGGTGGGAACTTTTTAATTATTATAATATTATGACTTGTAAAGCGCTTTGGTCAATCAGTGGAGTTAGCGCTATATAAATTATGTTAAATTAAATTATAAGAGGTATGAATGCGACATCCTGCTATATGGGCGTCGCCTGAATTTTTTTTCACGCCTTAGATCATAGTGGTACCAATTCTGAGAAAACACATTATCTCGTGTGATATCTTTTTTGGCTCATGTTGTTGACCTTTTGAGCCCTAACACTCTAAGAGGTACCCAAACCGCTTTTTATACCAGAGCGATTTAACGTCTTTCAAGTGCTGAAGTGGTTTTCGTTTCTTCTTGGGTTCCTAGGGTCATTTTTGCACACTCGATTTCAAAAAGCCAACGTCTGACAGGCTAGCGCGCGCTACTGAGACTCGGAAAAACTGTACTCCTTCACGGAAAGACCACCCGGATGCCGCGACAGAGTGATAGGTCATTAGATAAGGCTGGACGGCACATGTAAATGTTGAGGTTTGCCAAAACAACAGATCGCAAAAATTGCGTAAATCAGAATAGAATGGAACAGAATGGAATGGAATGGAATGGGACAGAATAGAATAGAATGGGATATGATGGAATGGGATGGTATGGAATCGAATGGAATGGGATCAAGATCATAGTCTCTTGAATGGGATAGAATAAACAACTTTACTCACACACGGTTAAAACATTACCGTACGCTTAAATTACAAAACCCTTGTTGCATTCTACTATCATTATAATTACAATTAAAAGGGAAACTATTAATTCAAACAAAATAATATCAATTAAAGTGAATAAAGTAGAACAGAAATCCGAGATTTCCATGAATGTTGCGTGTTTGTTCTATTTACATGCTTTAAAAGAAACCGCTGCAGAGGGATTTAAAACTGGTGAGAGTTTGTGCTTGCCGCAGTTTGAAGGGTGAACTGTTCCACAGCACCGCATTATTTAGAAAGTTGGCGCAGGGTAGTGGAACAGCCAGTTTGCCCTCGCAGTTCCTTAGTAAATAAAAAAATTCATTACGGTCGGTGAACGTTGATCATCTGGAGATAATCAGGAGCAAGACCATTTAGTGACTTATAGACCATCGTAGCTGTTTGCCATTTTTGTTGAAAATCATATCACGCCCAACAGCACATCTTAGTTGAAATATGCTCTGACAATCCTTTCATTTTGTGTGTCTGGGCACCTGGGGAAGGGTCTCCCATACAAAACAAACAGACGGAGTTGCTCGTCGAAAATTTTGAATCTAAATCTAATGTGGCGCTTGCAGCGACTGGCAAATTCAAAACAAGACGAGACGAAACGAATTCTAGGCGTGTCGCGACAAATTAGTGGGTGGGACTACTTTACCGGTCGTCTTCAAGGGATGACAAGTAAACCACGGAAAACCAAAGATGACGGTTATCGGCGATTTATTGCATCAAATAAACGATCGTAAACTGAAATAACAATATGAAACGAATTTCTATCAATTCCGCAGCAAAGGTTACGTAACGAAGGGTCAAAACTTACACGAGACAAATTAACGATTGGAATCGATATCATAACGAAATTAAATAGCAATACATCAAAAAATAGCCAGCGTAAACACTACGCTAATATACTAAATAAGATTCGATCAAAGAATTACGTGTACAACAAAAGGAACTGATTAACAGCTCAAAGACCTCGAACCTAGAAGGTGGGCGTTCACTATCGTAATGTTAAGAACATTTTCTAATTTAGACGATTACAAAACAATTAACGCTGTACAAATGTTCGTTTGTATCCTTTCGCCCATAGCTATAAAATCGTAACCTAATTAAAAACAACAAATATACTCACACATCAGTCCCGCTTGAGCCAAGGGTTAAGAAATCAGAAAAACAGCGAAAGTTCAAGGTTGACAAGGCCACGCCAGATGGAATGAAAAACTACTTCAAAGGGACGCTAACTCAGCTTTTATATGCGCGTGGTGACGCTTAAAGGTCCGATTACAGAACCAATAAAAAGGGAAGTAAACATTGTAACTACGTTGGTAACTAGGACTACCTAAGACATAGAGACAATTATTAACTAATCAAAATTGGCCTTTGTCTAGTGTCCTTAACATCTAAATCTAAATCTAAATATCGTTATGTCGGCAAAATCGTATGGGACATCACGCCAACTCTAAAATACTAATAAATAAAGCTATGCTAAAATATACAAAATAACAGTCAAAGCTAAACTACTGATAAAAATTAAACTAAATTAGTTTGCTTTTAAAGATACAGAGAGATTGGCTGGAAACAGTTTCTTCTGGAAGCTTGTTCCATTCGGTTATTGTCCTGAGAAAGAGAGAAAATCTAAGAATATCTTTATGTCCTTTCGGTACAATAAATATAAAAACATGGCTTCCCCGAGTCCTCCTTTCTCTGCTTGTTATCAAGTAATAGCCCCGGTCCCCATCTAGGAGGCCATGCCAAATCTTGTGTAGAGTGGAGAGTCTTGCGTGTCTTCTCATCGTTTCAAGTGTGTCCCACTGTAGATCTTCTTAGAGGAACTATGATCCTGAGGAACTATGATCCTGCTTTGTGGGTGTGGCTTGAAATTCTTTTTTAACTCCTAAGAGGTACTAGTTCTAAAACAACACATTATCTCCTTTGATAATTTTTCAGATCAATACCCTAAAAGGCACCGCAAAAGCTGCTGCTGTAGACTTTTTGAGTCTAAACACCCTGAGAGGGACCAAAACTGTTTTTTTTTTACCCCTACTAGATGAGCACCTCCACCGTTTTGATATGGGAGTCCCCCACCCCCACCCTTCCTGGTTCTAGGCACTCTATGCAATTTTCCAGAACTCTTCCGATTTAATCTACTTGCACAATTATGCGCAACAATTTTAACCAGTATTAACTTGTGCGTGCGATAGATTGTTACAGCTTTAGTGAACCATTTTTTGCATTCTGGAATACACTCATCTGTCGGTTCATATACACACAGCATTTCTCCCAAACTCTCACTCGTGTTTTTATAACTAAATACAAATGCGGTACATGTTTTCTACATATATATCTGCTAAGGGAGTATGATCAGAGGTTAACTCAAAATCTACAAAATATTAACCCCTTGTGATGGCTTCCACTGGAACATCAAATGTTCCATGTTCTTTTAATCTTCAAATTAGGATTAAAAAAGTAGTTGGAAGAGTTTATCTTGTATTTCAGATGGTAGATATGAAAGTGTTCTCACAACAATCTTGTGATCCCATCCAATGACATACCATAGCTTAGGCTGAGAGGAGGTCACTGCATGAGCCATGCAATTGACATCCCTGTGAATATCTGGTGACTTTAGCCTTTGCAAATTTTTTCACGGGATAACTTAGCTGAATTGGTGACGGGAAAGAGAATTAAATTTACATACAGCAAGCAAGATTGATTTAATCCATGAAGTGGCTGTGAGTGAATTAAAAATTCAAAAGCAAGAAATAACTAACCAGAGTCGCCACATGGATCTTTATTAAGTCATGTCAGCACTATGAAATACTTTATGCTTCAATTTCAGACGTCACACCAAACTCCTTCCCAGGGAAGGAGGGACCCAGGACCCCATCACCTGAGAGATGGAAGCACTTCACATGGAAAGCTATTCTCCAGGGGAAGGGTTGCCTGTTACACATTTTGAAAAGAACCCACGAAAAGTATCAATTTTACACGGTTTTGTGGGCGTGGGTTAAAATTGTTTTCACCCCGTAGTATTGTACCAATTCTAAAACAACACACTATCTTTTCAGGGTTTTCAAAATAAGCCACTGCCTGACATAAGGCACTGGCTACAAAAGTTGCTATTATGCATTTTGTTTGAGCAACATAATATTTCTGACGAAATAAATGAACAGAATGCACCTCAAATTAGGCATACCGATTTCAAATTTTCCTGAGCCAGCACCCATTCCTGCCCTCGTCTCTTGCAGGAAGGGCAACCCACTTTGGCACTCTTTGATTCTCCAAATGCACATTGCCGCATTGAGCATGACCCAATCGTGCTCTGCCTACTTTGGGATTTCCTCCTTCTACTATAATCAAATTGAAAACCCTGTCTCCTGTCACAACTTTTTCGACTCACAACTCTAAAAGGTACTACACCGACTCCCACCCAAACTTTTTTTTTTTTACTCTTAAAAAGGTATGACCAGCACTCCGGTCCTAAGTCCCCCCTGGTATCTCTTTCCTAGAGATTAACGGTAATGATGTGCTTGAGGGCATGAATTATGTTTTCATTCATGACAATGGTTCAATCATAGTATTTGACCAATAAAAGTGCTTCACAGGGTCTATTTTACAGAAAAGTGGAGTCTCATCAAAATGTGTTTGTAGATGTTTAAAATTTCACTCAATCACTGTTGTTACAATAAAACAAGAAAGCAAGGTTATAAAATAAAGTTGAGCGTTTCTGCAAGTTGAATTTTTCTTATGGGTGCTGATCGATGAACAACAAAAGTCAACCAAAAAGACACATGGGCAACTAACAAAAACAGAACTGGTTACCCAAAGGGCAAATTGGCAAAACAGTCAGTGTAGAACAACACTGCATTAAAAGCCGTCGAGCTCATTTCTAAGACTCCTCAACCTCTCTTAATATTCATTTAATACGTTTGTGCCCCAAACCATTGCAGGAAAGAACATATAAGTGCTTTGTAGACTGTAAGTATTTGTATATGTATGGTTGATCAGTTTTGTAATTTAAGTGCTGTTGGTTATATACTTTGTATTTATGATACTTCAAAAGATAAGATATCTATTGTTATTTGCTAACACAGAAAGCCGAACTTCTTACAAGCTGTTTTGCTCCACAGCTTTTTGGTTTATAAATAAGAGTCACAAAGAAGAATAGAAAAAAATATCTGCACTGTGGCAAATGTAACTACATATGATATGCAAGTATCTTCTGTGCAACACGCAACCTCGTTCCCAGGGTCTCTCATCTTACGAGAGACCCTGGGAACGAGGTTGTGCAACACGCAGCAAAAATTGCATGTATCACTGTGGCTATACATCAGTACCTTAACATATTAAATACACCCTGGGCAGAACCTCAAAACTAACGGTAAGTTGAGAATTTTATTTTAAGCAATTTTAAAAACAAAATTAATTTGTTCTAGTACTAGTGGGGACAATGGGTTGTTGACTGGTTTATCGCATCCACAAGGATAATAAGCCATGATACATTAAAGTGGTTCTGTACAATCACTTCTTCCTTAAGATTTTGAAAATCCATCATCTAAATATTCCATAATGCTAAATTTCAAGTCTTAATAGCAGGGAAGAAAAGAAATTAAAAATTACAATGTAAGAAACTGGCTAATTTATCCAGGTTAAGAGACGATGTATTTTGAAAAAAAGAAAGCCAAAACTATTAGTCTGCTTTAGCTCTAACACATTTGGTTAATGCAATGTTGAAGACTTCTTAGTATTGCTGGTTGGAGTATTTTGTGTAAAGAAGAAAAAACGCATTACAAGAAGCTACCCAGATATTGAAGCATATTGAAGACATAAACCTTAAAATGCTGCCATTTAAGATTAAGACCCATTTATGGATAATTTATTTTGGCAAGAAACAACTCTAAAAAAGTTACTTATCAACACATGGCAACTGATACACCGTTGTTCCTATATAGTAAGGGCTCATGCTTACCATTCCTAGTCTCTTCTCTACTAGAATTTTCTTCTTTGAATTGTGTATGCTTTAATTAATCTCTCATTTAACCCCTGATCCTCATCCAATACTACTAAAACAGAAATTCAAAGCATTATTATTACACACAAAATCACACAAATGCAAAATTTATATATTAAGTGAGACTGACTGTTTTAACTTATGTAAGGCTTGTAAAATAAAAGCTGTTCCCAATTAAAGGGAAATGAATTTAAAAGGAAAACAAAATTCAATCACACAGAAACAACTGCAAGAGTATGACCGTCACCTCTAATTTAGAACTAGGTTACTTTTTAAAGTCTATTACAACTGACAATGGAACCAAAACAGAACAGGCTGAATCTCTAGAGGCAAAGTTTAGCTGGTGAAAAGAACTACATCATATTTACCAAGTGATAAAAGATATCCTTGAGAATAAAAATTATTACAAGTAAATGAACAAAATGTTTTGATATTCCCCTTCCTTAATTGTTTTTACACATTGTGCAGTTTCAGAAAGTATCCATACTACCCCACAGAAGGGATTGGAATTTCCTGGGGGGGTGGGGTGGGTAAGGGGTTCTGTGAGGCCAAAGAATATGAAGAAATGTTGAAGCTTAATTGGAATTTCCAGAGGGGTGGGGGGTCTTCCATGGAGGAGGTATGGATATTTTCTGGAATATTTACACATTAAAAGAAAACACCAGAGGTATCCAGCTTGCACTCTGAGGAAAAACATTTTCTTTGACGTTAATATTGTGGTAAAAAACAAATTGAAATGTGGTTTATCGTGGTCTGTACTCTTATCGACAACGAGTACGCGTCATTACTCTTTTCCCAAACATTTTTTTTGAATTGTTTCTGCATATTAAGCGAGTTTGCAAAAGTTTTTGAAAGGAAAGTCTGACGTGTACAAGCAGCTCATTTGCATAAATTATGCAGCGCATGCACTTTCAAATCCAAGTCGGTGTTTTCAATTGTTAAGACAAAGATTTTTTTCGTTTCTTTGATATTGTGGTAAAAAACAAATTGAATGTGGTTTAGCGTGGTGTGTACTCTTATCGACAATGATTTGCGTCATCACAGTGGTCAAAATTTGTTGTGGACTCACTCAGCTGCGCCTTGTGAGTCCATAACATTTTGACCACTGTGATGACGCGTATTGTTGTCCATAAGAGTACACACCACGCTAAACCACATTCGATTTGTTAAGTTCCTCACATGAGAGCTGGCACAAATTAAGAGATAATGGCAATTAGCCACCTAAGGAAGACATGGCAAGGCATATTGTCATGTATCCCTATTATGTACTTATTGTACAAACAGCATACATGTAGAAATGGAAACCTGGGCTGGTAAGCACTTCTTGAAACAATGTCACATGGTGACTATATGCACTGCATGTCTACAAAACAATGCTTCACAACAAACAGCTTAAAGGATGCCAGTCAACAACAGA
>JAHPZR010000498.1:27500-60000 GCA_019787425.1 Platygyra sinensis | reverse complement strand
CCAAACCTCCTGCACGGTTGTGACTGATTTTCTTTGTTTTAACTTGATGAATTATTAATGAGTTTGAGAAGGCGTTAGGAAAGCGGGGAAGCCGCGATTAAGAGCACCAAAACCTCGTGGATCCACAGCTACTTTGACAATGTTATGACGAAATTCATAATCAATAACAGGACAGACGCATGAAAAACTGACGTCATTGTGTTAAATCGCGCCTGATATTCTTTGCGAATATCGCGAAATTGTTAGCTGCCAAACACAAGCAAGAAACTGCCGTAAGCAATTTCCTCAGGGGAGAGCTGTAATGGCCGTTTCCCCAACGGACTTTCGCAAAAGCATGTTTTTTTTTTTTCTCGCGTTTCAATGTTTGCACTCACCAGACAAGAATTGACGTCTACGAGAACCAGTATCGTTGTTATTACACCGTTAAGGACCAATTTTTGAAAAATTATCGCTGAACTTCACAGCAATGAAACTGTCGTCTGACGGTTTACGCTCTTTTCTTTTTTGAGGACTCCGATCCGGCGACAAAACGGTAGTTAAATCGCACGATGAGATGATGTGTTTGATCTTTCTATTTCTAGACCAATTTCCGATTTCTGAAATCCTTTACGCTTAGAAGCCTTGAAAAAGATTTTGCATGGAAATGTTTAAATTCTCCGTATGCGCCATCTTGGCGCCTCGGGACAGGTGAAGGTGAGTTGAAGTTCAAATTCTCCGAATACGATCTTGGGCAGACAACAAGAAAATGTACAATTATCGTTTACACTTCTCTCGATTCCTCCTTCGCTACCATCGAGCAAACACCGTATCGGATAGTTCTGTTTTGACTCCAGTGTCACAATGACTTTTTCCAGCCAAGTTGTTGCCTACGTGTAGCCGGCGTACCCTTCCCCAAGAAAAAACGGGAAGGAGGGAACGGAGGTTCCCTCCCTCCCGTTTTTTTTCTCGGAGGAAGGGGACGGCTACACGTAGGCTAGCCAAGTTGACTGGAAGTTTCTTTTTGCGATCTACGCTTTGATTAGCAGTGTTAATACGATTAACCAACCTGTCACCCGGTTGTCAAAATGTGTAATAGGGGCGGCAATAAAAAAAAAAAAATATGCGTCATCCAGGCCGGCGGTCCCTCACGGCTTCGCCGCTTTGTGCAGGCTAGTTGACTTGCCATACGAACAGGTAACCATCCCAAGTACCTGAAGATTACAAAGTTACTTTTTAGAGTGTAAATAACCGTCCCTCAAGTCTGTATGGGCATGTGGTATTTATTGATTCACCTTTCGGGCCCTCACTTATGACTGATCCCCCTTCTGTCATATATCAAAAACAATGATTCCCCCGCTAGGCAATAAATAATGACCCCCCCCCCCCCCCGCCTAGGTCCCTGGTGAGGACAAAACAGCTTGAAGTTGAAGTTTGAAAACAGATAAAGGAGCTTAGGATCTTGATGATGTCTGTTCAGCCTTCCCTTCATCCAATGGGTTGAACGCGGCCTAGTTCACATGCGATTGTACCAGACGAATTCTCTTGGGATCGAGGGGTCATAAACCTACTTTCTACAACTTACTTTAAACTTAACTCTGACTTTTTTACAGAATGACGGCTGCCTCGTAAGATAAGTCATATTTTAAAATTGTTTTCTAATATTGTAGCGCTCAGATTGATGAAATATGGAAGTCTGTTGCGGCAGCTGTGGTCAGCGGAAGCCTTGGTCATGCTGCTAAAGTCAGCCCACGTGACCGCGAGAAGAACACACACGTCATTTGCGTTTACACAGAAGATTTCACAAACAAAGAGCAAGTACAAGCTGTTGAGAAAGATCTGAGAAATATAGGAGTTACTTCTGTAATGAGTTACAAGGCAGATGTGTATACAACACTGGGAATTTACCGCGACAATCCCTGGAGATTAAAACCTACAATCTATTCCAGTCGCCCATAAAGTAAAGCGGTTCATGTACTTTGGAGTGCAAATAGATTCTGATCTTAACGTGGCTTACTAGAGGGTGTCAATGGGGTACTGTCTTTTACGGCTGACGGTTAATATTTTGTCTTCATTTTACACCGGGCTAACGGTTATTTTTTCCGTTACGGTTAACGGATCTGTTAAAAATTAATTCCCATTGCTTAAAAAAGTTAATTAATTTTCATTGTTGTAAAGCCTCCGGAACATTCTGGGGTAGAAAACTGTGATAGTATATAGTAGCATGGTAAACTATATCTGATCTATGTCTTTATTCCTGTACACTGCGGTACTTTGACGAATACAAAACAAATAAAACAAGAAAGTATATTTACTCGTATTCTGTAAAGCTTAATACTAAATGTGTCCAATGAAACATTTGAAATAACACCCATGCAGTGTGACGTAGCTTACCGTTTTGTGACCGCCTCGCCTCTACATCAAACCATATCCATGTTTTGACCTATGTCTTAACATGTCTTAACATGTCGCGCAAGGGTCGAAGTTTCGCGTTCTTTGCGTGATCAACTTGTCGTGCAACAAATATTTTAGTTGCGGGTTGAAGAAAGTTGTTGCGAAATGCAGAGCTCGGGTTTACTTTGAGCAACAAATTTTGGCTTTGTTGCTCGTTTTTCATCAAACTCGCAGCTTGTCTTGGATCCACACCAAGCAAATGAACCAATGAACGCATTGCATTTCTTCAACCCGCGACAAATGTTTTTGTTGCGCGACAAGTTGATCACGCGAGGTGAAAAACGCGAAACATTGACCCAAAACTTGCAACGAACAATGTTGCGCGATAAGATGAGGGTTTTTGTATCTCTTATTTCGCCGCCTTTAACATCGACCAGCTATAGTATGCATTTCCTCTGAGTCAAATCTGTTAAATCAACATCACTATGATCGATCGGAATCACTTTCCTACTCCTCAAACTGGTTGAAATCAGCCTCGGACGCGTGCGTGACTTGCACCCTTCGTTAGCAACAGAACGGTTTTCTAAAGAGGCAATGTGCGTCGTGTTAACTTGGTCGGCAGGAAAATGCAGCCTTGTAACATCTTTAAGATTTGCCTTTGGATACACTGCCGGAGGAAGAGCTCCTGTCTTATCTTGTGTTCTGGCTCCTCACTGTTCTCTGCTGTACTGGACGGTAATTCTCCGGCCACTCCTTTATGGTCTCTTCTTTTTTTGTAAGCGTATCAGCAGGCAGTGGAGTCATGGGGCGCTTTCCATTCGGCCAAAAATTCCGAGATTTCCGGTCCGAAACTGAATGGAACGGTAAAAATTCCGGGAAAAGTTTTCGAACATTTAGGAATACGTTTTGAGTGCACCCTCTTTTCCGGAAAATCGGAATAACCGGAAAATTCCGTTCCATTCGACCATTCCTGCTCGGGCCTAGTTTCTCCGAGCCTGGAAAATCGAGTTCAACATGGCTGATGCAAAGGCTACTAAACATATAAATATTAGTGCTCAATCTGACAAACGACTGAAATATCTTAGTTCAACATCATTGCAGTGGATATGCCTCAACACGCTTTAGTGAGTACTGCGAAAATACCTGTGGGCTACGTGAAATGTGAGCATAACTGCTGTGAAAAGCTCGCTCGTCATTCGAAATCAACTCTTGAACTCGTCAGGAAAATAAAAAGGTATCGTACCCTAAATGTAGTCGCGGACTCCTTTTAAATTCTTACGATAAAAGTTATATTGTCACCCTCACCTAATACATGGTTTATTTCAACTTCAGCCTCGTCGATCGAGCAACCAGAAAGCAAGTAAACAAAGGTAAAAAAGTCCTCCGTTTGATTTCGTATTTTCGCGCGAAACTTGAAACCATTGACCTGGAACGGGTTAGTCCAATGAACCGGAAAATACTGTTCCATTCGTCGCATGGAATACCCGGAATTTCAAACCGGAAAATTTTGTCGAATGGAAAGCGCCCATGAGCTTTGCATCTTTGAACGACATACCCTTTTTTGGCACCGGATAATGCGAGGACGGATGGTATTTACAGGTTAACGCACTCATTGCTCGTGAATTATCGGGATTTACCTGGACAAGGGTACGGTATTGAAAATTTCGGGGTGCGGTATTGAAAATTTCGAGTTCATTGTTAGTGAACGAGTACAAGTAAATTTAATACGATAATTTACGAGCAATGAGTGCTCCAATCAATTTACATTCAGGTTAATAACGAACTTTATAGATCGGCAACTTTATTCACACACGGTTGAAAGATCAGGCTACAAAACTCTTGTTACATTCTAATATCGTTATAATCACAATTAAAAGAGAAACTACTAATTCAAACAAAATAATATCATGAATGTTTCCATGAATGTTGCGTGTTTATTCTTCTTACATGTTTTTAAAAGAAACCGCTGCAGCCGGATTTAAAACTGGCAAGAGTTTGTACTTGCCGCAATTTGACGGGTGAACTTTTCCACAGCACCGCACTATTTTAGAAAGTTGGTGCGGGGTAGAAGAATAGCCAGTTCGCCCTTGCTGTCCCTTAGTGAATAAGAAATTTCACTACGGTCGGTGAACGTTGATCAGGGATTAAACACCATTTAGTGAGTTTTAGACCATCGTATCTGTTTGCAATTTTTGTTGAACATCATATCAACCCCCAACACGACATCTTAGTTGAAATATGCTCTGACAATCCTTTTACTTTGTGTGTCTAGGCAACCGGGGAAGGGACTCCCATATAAACTTTGAAAGACAGGGGTGCTCATCGAAAATTTTGAAAATATCTCCTAAGAGGAACCAAGCTGTTACTGTGTAATTTTTGAGGCTAAACACCCTGAGAGGGACCAAACTGCTTTTTTAACCCCTACAAGATGAGCACCTCCATCCTTTTGATGTAGGAGTTCCCCCTGGTTCTAAGCATTCTATGCAATTTTCCAGAACTCTTCCAATTTAATCTACTTGCACAATTATGCGCAACAATTTTAACCAGTATTAACTTGTGTGTGCGATAGATTGTTACAGCTTTAGTGAACCATTTTCTGCATTCTGGAATACACTCACCTGTCGGTTCATGTACCCACAGCATTTCTCCCAAACTCTCACTTGTGTTTTTATAACTAAATCAAATTGCGGTACATGTTTTTCTACATATATATCTGCTGAGGGAGTATGATCAGAGGTTAACTCAAAATCTACAAAATATTAACTCCTTGTGATGGCTACCATTGAAACATCAAAATTTAATGTTTCATGTTCTTTTAATCCTCACATTAGGCCTGAAAAAGTAGCTGGAAGAGTTAATCTTGTATTTCAGATGGTAGATATGAAAGTGTTCTCACAACAATCTTGTGATCCCATCCTACGACATACCGTAGCTTAGGTCGAGTGGAGGTCACTGCATGAGCCATGGCGTTCACAACCTTGTGAATATCTGGTGACTTCAGCCTTCGCAAATTTTTTTCACGAGATAACTTAGCTGAAATAGTGAAGGGAGAGACAATTAACTACACACAGCACTTCAGCCTTGCAAATTTTTTTCACAAGATAACTTCACTGAAATGGTGAGGAAAGACAATTAATGACACTCAGCAAGTAAGATTGATTTAATCCATGAAGTGGTTGTTAGATTAAATAAAAAATTCAAAAGCAAGAAGTAACTAATCAGAGTCGCCACATGGATCTTTGTTAAGTCACATCATCAGTATGGAATATTTTTTGGCTTCAATCTCAGACGTCACCAACCTCCTTCCCAGAGAAAGAGGGATCCAGGACCATTATCTACATTGATGTCACCCAAGAGATAGTAGCTGACTTCACATGGAAAGCAATTCTCCAGGGGAAGGAATGCTTGTCACAAATTTTGAAAAGAATCCATGAAAAGTGCCAAGATCCTGTTTTGTGGGTGTGGTTTTAAATTGTTTTCATCCCTAAGAGGTGAATGAATGAATGAACTTTATTTAATGTCGATAACCTGGGGAGTGGTCACCGGAGCCAGGGGCTCATGTATAAAACGCTCGACTAAACGAAATACAATTGCATAATAGTTGAATATCATAAATAAGATATAAAAGTGCAAAAAGCTATATACAGTAAAAAAAAAAAAAGCTACAAGATACAGCTCTGACATGGACATGCTTTATACTCTACATTTTTGATTAATAATAGGTACCAATCCTGAAACAACACACTATCTTTTCAGGGTTTTCAAAATTTGCCACTGCCTGACATAAAGACACTGGCTGTATAATTATTATTATGCATTTTGTTTTAGCAGTGTAATCTTTCTGAGGAAATAAATGAACAGAATGCACTTCAAATAAGGCACATAGATTTCAAACTTTTACCAAGCCAGCACCCATCTCCGCCCTCCTCTCTTGCAGGAAGGGCAACCCACTTTGGCACTCTTTGATTCCCCAAATGCACATTGACACATTTAACATGATCCAATCATGCTCTGCCTACTTTAAGATTTCCTCCTGCTACATTTTTCAAATTGAAAACCCTGTCTCCTGTCACAATTTTCTTGGCTCACTACTCTAGAAGGTACTGCAAAAGCTCCTGCTGTGGATTATTTTAGGCTGAACAACCTTAAGAGATACCTAAACTGCTTTTATAACTCCTTAAAAAGGTATGACAAGCACTCCAGTCCCTTTTATATGCCCCTGCCCCCAGCATCTCTTCCCTATGCTAAGAGAGTCCAAAGAGACCATCTGTTAGCTATAAAAAGACAAAGATCCAAACATCTATTTTTACCTTTTTCAAAATACTCTATCCCGTAACTTTCTTTGGTATCTGTGTCAAGTTTTTCCCACAGTGTTTCTATATGTTGGTCGATCCTTTTAGCATCTGTAATGTTTGTTTTAAAAAACCCAGGCTCAATTATGTGAACTGTGACTCCAAAATACCGCATTTCATGGCGCAGAGCATCTGAAAATGCTTGTACACCAAACTTAGAGATGCAATAAGCTGCCGCTTCTGGGGAGGCAACTCGTCCCAGGCAACTAGCAATGTTGACAACACGTCCCTTGGTTCTTTTGAGCAACGGCAGGAATGCTTTGGTGATGGATACCACTCCCCAAATGTTAACATCAACAACTTTTCTCATTTCTTCCACAGTCTGCCATTCAATCATGCCAGGAAATGAAATACCTGCATTGTTTACCACTGCCCACAAACCTGCAAAATTTATATTACTGTGTGAGTAGAGCAGTTTAATTATCAAGACTGACAGCCTCATTCACTCTCAAGTATGCCTGGGCCGGGTTGTTCAAAGCCCAATTAAGCTAACCCAGGGTTAGCGAGAATTTTGATTTCAGTTTTGTAACTTTTTGGTTACGTAATCTGTTTATATTGTTTGCCCTTCAGTTTTGAGCTGTAGTAATCCCAAACTACACCAAACGTTGGAGGAGAAAAACATTTTTAAACAGGAAAAAATAATGGCTTGGTTAACGTTTAATCCTGGGTTAACGTTAACAGACTTTCGAACAACCCGGCCCTGGTTTATATGAATAGTCAGTCTAACCATTGCAGATAATTTGTGTTTTGTATTTTCTTTTTTGTTATAGCAGATTCGGCATTTTCTGCATGATTTTCCTTTGATTTTTCCTTTCATAGGGTCCCACATTTCCTTTCCAGTGCTAAATCTTACGTGAATACATTTCTTGTTGGCTGATTGCTGAGTTCTGTTTTACCTGAGGTTAATGCCAATGTGTACAGCCAGTCATTCAATAAGTCCAGAAAATCTAATTCTTGCATTATTTACTACCCACAGAGCAAACATCAACAAGGCAAGTGGTCCAATGATTATCTGAACTTGTCCTTATGGTCGTTTGTACTACCTTGACCAGTACTAACAAAATTGTTATTTTCCCTTTCTTCTTCCAGCTGGATAGTAATCAAAATGAACAAGTGTATAAAAAATAGTAACGTTTTTAAGACTTCAAATGCCTACACTGAAGTCACAACAAAAATTGACTCTCTCACCAGGGAGTGGGGTGGGGGACTCTACCAAGTTCTATACAGGGAGGCTCCAGCCCCAGGTTCCAACCCTTACACTTTTGTGCCCCATTTTGACAGAAAAGGTACCTCTTTCGTTACCTTTAAATGATTGAAAAAAGGCACAGGTACCCCTTAAATTTTCATAATCAACCTGTATCATGAATACATTGCCAGAAAAGGAAGTCTTCTTGCCATTTTCATGGAGTGCCCTATAAATGAAATGATACAACCATAACCTTGCATACGGCGGCTGAGCCCGCAGTACGAGCGACAGTCAAAACTTAGCTGTCTTACCGAAACGACAAGATAATAGCTTTTTTCTTCGCAGGTAACAAAAATAGAGACAATGCTAAAGTTGCTTTGGCTTCTTCTAATACTTAACTTGAAAATTCCGGGTTTAGTTTGACGAGAAACAGGATATTTTGTTCAAAATAAGACAACTATCACCCTACCTGGCGACACTCGACGAACTACGAGCGAGTTGCCATGCCGGACACCGGCGACTCAGATTTGGTGCCAAATTAGAAGCTTGGAGACACAAACTTCTTCAAATTGTCACATTTTAAAAATTTATAGGGTTTTGACAATTGTAAATCCCTTTTCGGGAATATTTAGTGCCATCTCCAGCGACAAAAGTTGGCTGGCTTCAATGCCTTTCCTGTAAACTTACATTGACGTCAGGACAGTAATGTTTTTCCCGCCTGCTGAATCCTGATTGGTCAATTCAAATTTCCTGCGCGCCGACCGTATGCAAGGAAAGTGCGTCTGCTCGATACATTTTAATTGAGGCTATTTAAAATAACTAACTTACAGATTCCCTTATCCTTTCATATACCTCCTCTTGTGAAATCCTTGCACTTTTATATACCTGAAACCTGAAAAAAGAACCCCTTCTGGGACGAGCCTCCATGTATAGGCCATTACAGGGAGTACCCCTCCCCCCCTTCCCACCCCGGACTCACTTTACACAGTCACCCCAAAATGCTTTGCACCCTTTCAGTGATGCTTAATTGAAGAGGTCGAAGAGGTTAAGTTAAGTCTTCATTTAGTCCTAAAAAAATTATATTTATCTCTATATTCTGTGGAAAATTATTAATTTTCCGGAAAAATGCCACTAAAATGCTCAATGCTTTTGCCTCACTGAAATGCTCGAAAAAATGCTAGCATAATGTACAAAAGCCGATAATTGAACGCTAATATTGACCAGAACCACATATGCGAGTCAAAAGCGAATGCGAAAACGGATAAGAAAAACAAAGTACTCGGTCTGTACGATGTGCATAGTCTGCAGTCTACAGTCTGCATGGTCTGTGTTGGGTTGTCACCGCTTATTGCAGTACCTTGGGAAGGCAGGTCTGACTTCAAAACTTCTAATGCCTTCTGTACATCACTGTCCTTAGTAACATCCAGTTTGAATGTCCTCAGTTCATGGGAACATTCCTTTGACAGCTTCGCTTCTCCTTCGGAGGTGAGACAGGCGGCAAACACTCGCAAACCCAGAGCATCTAACTTCTTCGCCAACTCGTAACCAAATCCACTGTCACATCCCGTGATCAGTACGGCTTTCTTCTCCAGCTCCGGCACGCGAGCATCGTAAAACAAATTAAAGGTAATGTACAAAGTTACGACAAGAACAATTAGTAACAGGACGCCTTGAAAGGAAAAAAGAACAATTGGTAAGTCACTAAACATGGCGGACTACTTCCGCTGATCGTGTATACCAGCTGGCCGGATGGCTCCGTGACGGACCCGGATTCTTTCGTACGGCGGAGTCACGCAATTGGCAATTTTTGTGGAATAAAACAAACCAGAAACCCTGAGAGCGTTTTCCGTCGAGCTTTGTACTGCAGTATCATATCGTACATGCATATACTTTACGAGTACGCGTATTGAACACAATAAAAACAAATAAAAGAATTAGGATATTTTAGCACAAAAGGTCCGCTTAGATATTTACTATTCAAGTTGCTTCGTTGCGTATCCTCTGCGAGTTGTGAGTTTAAACCATTTTGGTTTAAGAATCAAGCACAGAAGCTGTATACGCATTTTATTTGGAGAACTTGTCTTTTTTCCAGGTCTCTTTACACATGTGGCGATTTATACATTGTACATTCTAGCAGAATTTGTGCGAGTCCCGGGGGGGGGGGAGGGGAGGTACTCCTTATAATGGCCTATACGGGGAGGCTCCGCCTGAAAGGGGTACCTTTTTCAGGCTTTTGGTATATAAAAGGGTAGGGATTTTACCAGTTGAGGTAAATAAAAGGGTAGGGAAATCGGTAATTTAGGTACTTAAAAGGGCCTTTAATTATAGTATTTCCAAGAGATGCCTGTATCAGTTTATTTATTAAGCCGACTACATGGAAAAGTGGGTATGTGAAAGGGTTACCTTTTTTAAATAAAAGGTATATAAAAAAGGTACCTTGTCTGCCAAAATGTTGTATAAAAGGGTAAGGGGTTGGACCTCGGGGCGGAGCCTGCCCGTATTAAACTTTGGTAAGTACCCCTCCCCCCCCGGGGGTGCGAGTTCGTTTAACTGTTCAAAATTAGGCATATATTTGTATTACTAGTTCAGGCTGCTTTTGTAACATCCTTGGAGACCCAGTAGCCTGCGAAAACAGCCGTCCTTCTTCGCTCCCGATCCCGGCCCGAGTCGCGCTGCTGTTTTCGCAGGCTAGAGAAGAGAGAAGGCTAGAGACCCAGGGGCAGTTAACGTTAGTGGGGCCGGGGAAAATTCTAAACGGGCGAGAAAAAAATTCGGGTAAAGAAAAGTCAAGAAGGCGAGGAACCCGAATTTTTTTCTCTCCCGTTTAGACTTTTCCCCTGCCCCACTAACTACACTGCCCCTAGGTCTCCGATGACTGTTAAAAGAAATTTTATATGCACATATCAATTCCCACAACTCTTTGCGAACGGAGTGTCGCCATCAGACTTTCCCGGAAGTAGTCGGATTGTTTTGCCGGTGGATCTTCCAGAACAATTCTGCTCTAAATCAATCTATTCAGAGCTGGATGATATTGATTAGGTATGTACTACAACTGAAACGCATCTTACGTCGAAAGTTCGTGGTCTTTGGTGGACGATAAGTGGCTGGCATAGCGGTAAGACAATACACGTATTGTATAACGATGCACGAAGGTTTAACCCTAATTTCTACTCTGTTTACACTTTTTCTGCAAGTTAGTGCTGAAATTGTGGTGAAACTTAACTTACTGTGTTCTACAGGACTATTTTAGAAAGTGTATGTTACAACCAGTTTTCTAAGGTTGTCCTCAATGCTCCCTTGACGAGCAAGATGTTCCCTAATCTACTGTAATCTACAGCAGGAAATATTGCTTGCGAAAACTGTTCGCTACAAATTCCACATACATACATACATACATACATAATCTTTATTCCAATGATTGTAATATGATTTAATACAAATTTAGATTTCTCAATGGAAGTTTGCTTTCATCAAACAAAAAGGATGCGTTTAGTGATCAATATATCAATTACAATGAAACTATGCTGAGAAAATATGAAATTTCTATCGACATTATGTAAAATCATGAACAGTCCTTCAGTCAAACTAAGTGAAGCGTACCCCTCAAGATCAATGAGTTGACTCTTTGAATGCTGTATCCAATAGTCACTTCAAGAATGCAATAATGAATTAATTTTTGAAAATTGAACCCGTGAGCCGTATTCTTGAAACGACTAGCAGGTTCAACATTCAAATAGTCAATTCAATATTGTGTTCTAGAAACGACCATCTGGGTCAATGCAGGTCTGTCAATGTTCAAAATATCAATGCATTAAAGAAAACAATGCTATTCAGATCACTAAGGTAGTGCCACGTTAAGAAGACAACCGGAGAGGCAATGCAGAGTGAATTTGTGCCAGTTGCCAAGGATTTTAAAGCTCATGTCATCGGTAAGCAAGGATATGTGATACAGGACATAAGACAGAGATCTGGGGCTCAAATTTGGTCATCAAGCACAGAGGAGGAAGGGTTTACGGTCAGCGGCAGTGAGGAGCAGATAGCATGTGCAAAGAGGCTTATTTTGGAAAAAGTGGTAAGTTTTAAAGATAAATGCCATCATTCTCGTATATATATGTATATCTGAACGTCATGATTTTTCCCCTAACATATCAAAGAAGTGCATGACTAACTATTAACTGTAACCATCATCTTGACAGGAGGAAGTAAAAAGAGGGATCTGGGAACTAGTGGAGATTCCAGTTGAATACAAAGGTATAATTATTGGAAAAGGAGGAGCTAATCTCCGTGAGATAAGCCTGCAGACCGGGGCAGAAGTAAGTCGCAGAAGAGGGGAAGTGTATATCACTAGTGGAACAGAACATCAAAGGAAAAAAGCGAAAGTGAACATAGGGATAAAATTGGTGAGAAGATCTTTTTCATCTTTTGTTCATCTTAAAGAAGGTGTAACTCATTTCTTAACAAAAAAATCGTACTCTACCAGGTCTGTTACAGAGACGCTTGGAAGAGGAAATTTCTGAATTTATCATTAATATTATTATCTCCACCACCACCACCACCACCTCATCCTCATCCTCATCCTCATCCTCATCCTCATCCTCATCCTCATCATTTTCATTGTCATCCTCATCTTCATCCTTATCCTCATCCTCATCCTCATCATTTTCATTGTCATCCTCATCCTCATCCTCATCCTCATCATTCTCATCCTCATCATCCTCATCCTCATCCTCATCATTTTCATTCTCATCCTCATCCTTATCCTCATCCTCATCATTTTCATCCTCATTCTCATCATTTTCATTTTCATTCTCATCCTCATCCTCATCCTCATCATTTTCATTCTCATCATCATCCTCATCCTAATCCTCATCCTCATCATTTTCATTGTCATCCTCATCCTCATCCTCATCATTCTCATCCTCATCCTCATCATCCTCATCATCCTCATCCTCATCCTCATCCTCATCCTCTTCATTTTCATTCTCATCCTCATCCTCATCCTTATCCTCATCCTCATCATTCTCATCCTCATCCTCATCATTTTCATTCTCATCCTCATCCTCATCCTTATCCTCATCCTCATCATTCTCATCCTCATCCTCATCATTTCATTCTCATCCTCATCCTCATCCTTATCCTCATCCTCATCCTCATCATTTTCATTGTCATCCTCATCCTCATACTCATCATTCTCATCCTCATCCTCATCCTCATCCTCATCATTTTCATTGTCATCCTCATCCTCATCGTCATCGTCATCCTCATCATTCTCATCGTCATCCTCATCATCCTCATCATCGTCATCGTCATCCTCATCATTTTCATTCTCATCCTCATCCTCATCCTCATCCTCATCCTCATCCTCATCCTTATCCTCATCCTCATCATTCTCATCCTCATCCTCATCATTCTCATTCTCGTCCTCATCCTCATCATTTTCATTCTCATCCTCATCCTTATCCTCATCCTCATCCTCATCATTCTCATCCTCATCCTCATCATTTTCATTGTCATCCTCATCTTCATCCTTATCCTCATCCTCATCCTCATCATTTTCATTGTCATCCTCATCCTCATCCTCATCCTCATCATTCTCATCCTCATCATCCTCATCCTCATCCTCATCATTTTCATTCTCATCCTCATCCTTATCCTCATCCTCATCATTCTCATCCTCATTCTCATCATTTTCATTTCATTCTCATCCTCATCCTCATCCTCATCATTTCATTCTCATCATCATCCTCATCCTAATCCTCATCCTCATCATTTCATTGTCATCCTCATCCTCATCCTCATCATTCTCATCCTCATCCTCATCATCCTCATCATCCTCATCCTCATCCTCATCCTCTTCATTTTCATTCTCATCCTCATCCTCATCCTCATCCTTATCCTCATCCTCATCATTCTCATCCTCATCCTCATCATTTTCATTCTCATCCTCATCCTCATCCTTATCCTCATCCTCATCATTCTCATCCTCATCCTCATCATTTTCATTCTCATCCTCATCCTCATCATTTTCATTCTCATCCTCATCCTCATCATTTTCATTCTCATCCTCATCCTCATCCTTATCCTCATCCTCATCCTCATCATTTTCATTGTCATCCTCATCCTCATACTCATCATTCTCATCCTCATCCTCATCCTCATCCTCATCATTTTCATTGTCATCCTCATCCTCATCGTCATCGTCATCCTCATCATTCTCATCGTCATCCTCATCATCCTCATCATCGTCATCGTCATCCTCATCATTTTCATTCTCATCCTCATCCTCATCCTCATCCTCATCCTCATCCTCATCCTTATCCTCATCCTCATCATTCTCATCCTCATCCTCATCATTCTCATTCTCGTCCTCATCCTCATCATTTTCATTCTCATCCTCATCCTTATCCTCATCCTCATCCTCATCATTCTCATCCTCATCCTCATCATTTTCATTCTCATCCTCATCCTCATCATTTTCATTCTCATCCTCATCCTCATCCTCATCCTCATCCTTATCCTCATCCTCATCCTCATCCTCATTATTCTCATCCTCATCCTCATCCTCATCCTCATTATTCTCATCGTCATCCTCATCGTCCTCATCATCTTCATCCTCATCCTCATCATTTTCATCCTCATTCTCATCATTTTCATTCTCATCCTCATCCTCATCCTCATCATTTTCATTCTCATCATCATCCTCATCCTAATCCTCATCCTCATCTTCATCCTCATCTTCATACTCATCCTCATGTTCGTCATCATCATCATCATCATCGTGATTATTATTGTTATCATTATTATTATTGTGTTGCTGTTAATAGTTTTATGTTGTAATGTTACTTTATTTAGTAGAGCCGAAAGTTCTAGAACCTTATGCTTTAAAGTATATAAGCGAATCGGTGTAGTTTTTAAGTGGCTTTCCCAGGAGCGTTTTAGAGAGAGTGGTTTTGTGAGTCAGTAGTGTTTACGCTCGTTATCGTATCTCGTTCTCGTCCCCAGAGGCCACTCTCCTTTTGGTGAGCACCACAAATCACCTCCTCTGGGAAGGTCCAATTTTCTGTGCATGCGCACAGTTTGACTCTGAGCACATGCAGAGTGACAGGAAGTCCGTGAATCGCAGACTTCCGATGCCAGACCTCCATAAAGGCGCGCGGCCTCTAGGGACGAGAATGTTAAGACGCAGGATTGTAAAAAGATCAGTATCTTATCACTGGCAGTCGACATGAGACAGCTCGAGACGAGTAAGGCAGTCACAACATGTCGCCCAACCAGCTCGATTTCCGAACTTCAGAATCGATACAAAACTGAAATGCTTTTAAATTGCAGGCTAGTGCAAGACTCAGGGGTGTAGATAGTGAATTCAACAAAGTTTGTTGCTTCATTGATGGATGGAATCTTTCCGAGAACTTTAGACTTCAACTGGAGCAAGTATTAGAAGACGATCGCATGGTTCTTCTAGGGGCCCACAAGCAATATCGACTGAAGCAGAGTGAGGGATTTAAGTCTCAGGTCTGCATATTACTTTCTCACTTTTTTACATCTATAGTGGAACCCCGCTATAACGAAGTGTCACGGTACTGAGAAAATTGTTCCTTATAGCGGGGTCTTCGTTATAGCGAAGACCCCGTTATAACGAATTATCTGGTTAATAACAAAAATATTCGTTATAGCGGGGTAACCAAGCTGAACCAAGCTGACCAATGGGATATACACCACGAAGAACAGTCTACAGACTTGTGCATAAACAGCTACATTTAAATACAGCAAAGCTTTAAAGGTCAAAGTTTCCCTATCTTGACCAATACAAGTCGTGTTTGACTTATCAGCCATTTGAATCATCATGTCGTTTTTACTTACTGAGAGCGACAGGACAAAATATTCGTTATAGCGGGGTAAATTGTGCGTTGGAACCGTCATAATCAATTCGTTATAACGGGGATTTCGTTATAGCGGGGTTCGTTGCAGCGGGGTTTGTTTCCACATATTTTATTGTAATTCTGCCGGGCTTTCAAATGTTGTTCGTTTTAACGGGGTCTTCGCTATAGCGGGGTTCCACTGTAAATGTATTTAGCAATTATTCACCGAAGGCGAAGTGAACATCGGGTAAATAATCGCCGAGACGATGTCGAGGCGAATATTCACCAGTGTTCACTGAGCCTGAGACGAATAATTGTTTTAGTGCGTATAATTTTCAGAGATGAATATCAAGAACCTCAAGAAAACGGACTAAAACATAAAAAAGACGCAATTGTTCATGTGCATGCACGTATGCATCCGTAGTTTTAATGATAAGCTTACATGTTCATCGATTGTGAATCAGTTTACTCATCGAGTTCGGCAGTAAAACAAATGAGCGAAACACTACGAAAAATAAATTCAACCGGTACCTTTGTTTTATGGTTACTGTCATCATCGCCTGCAAATGACATGCGGTATTTCCCATTCAAGCAAACTTCACCATTTGAAAACTCTAACTGTCCAACCTAACTAGTAGCTTTGGGGGAACAGCTATTGAACGTTTTCACTTCCGAAACAATGAAACGGAGGACATGATGTTGCACCAAAGCAATCCTGTGCGAGTTGAACTCTTTTGCTATGTGGATACTTTCGTTGGGTTCACGTTACATATTTTGTACACACAAATCTAGGTCAGCAAGTGAAACTACACAAATCCTCCTTTGATTTATTCAGTAGAAAGCAGCTTTGGTTTTGGTCGAAGAAAAGATAGTACACGACACGCAGCCAAACTGAAGCTTTCTGTTCCGTACGAAAAGTCGTACACATTTCGTGAAGACATGTTAACACTGGCTTCGATTTTTAAATATACAACTTGTTCGCTGTGTCCACAATAAGCTTAATCTGGAACCCAGATCCTACATTTCAACTTTAAACAGAGCGAGATCTGGGTACGAGATTGCAGTAAGCTGCCTCTACGACGCTCGAAAGTCCTGTTGTCACGAAGCTCTCTAGAACCTCTAATTTCATTGGATCTTGTTGGCACGAAGCTCTATTGATTTAGGGCTAGGGTCCATTGTTACCATTGTTTGTATATAATTTTCTCAACCAATCCTGTGAGACGTTCCGAAGAACTTCGTGGCGGCCCCGAAAGTCCGCAATGTTGCACAACACTCGAAGGAAAGCACATGGACATGGTACATGACGTCATTCGCCCCTGAATATTTTTTTGGGGGCCAAATTGGTGTCCACACAAAGATACATACAGGAAAACTCGATTTTCCTCCATTACCTGATTAGAACTGCGTTCTAGTAGTAATAAATTTAATGAACCTGCTTTACAAGGATGCCGTGTATATATTTGAAAACTATTAAATAAGCTCTCTTCAGACAGTATGATTAGGTAGGGTCCCTGGATTTGCTCAGATATAAGGGTTCTGAGCCTGCAGCGTTCTTGTAGCTTTAGGTTTGCCAATGCTTTAAATTTTGTCAAATTAGATAATCAAACATTGTAAATGTGCTTTTTTCATAGGAATCGTTCGTCTCTAACTATAATGACCCAAGCTATCTGGTAGAACTTGCGCGTGCGGCTTTGGAATCACTCCATATACTAAAACGTGAAAGAGAAGAAAACAGATCTTTGGAAGCCGACATGTGGTGTCATTTTGGAGCAGCCATTATCCGGGGAGCTAGTGAAGGTAACTTGTGTTTTATTTTGTCATAATCAGGTCAAAGAATGCCGGCCACATTTCCTTGCAAGCTGTAATACACTTCATAAAGTGAAGTGATGTAGCTTGAACTCACCTCTATGAATGGCTAACCTGTCATACAACAAATTTGCGTTACAATTGGCCAGTAGAGATAATAGCATTAGGTTCATCTCACTTGGGCGCGTGTCTTGAATATTTTCGAGCAACTTTGCTACGGACCATTCCCTCTCATGTTGTCCCTGTTTTAACTTACCTAGTTTAGTGTTGTTTGGCATGCGTACTGTGCCAAATACTGACGTGTCTCCTTATCCGAATCAGATTTAAACGTGGCTTGCACATTGCATAATTTCGGATATGAAATTATGCACAAGAATCGAAATTAAACTGTGGTTCTAACGTATTAACTCTAATATGCGGAATAGATTACTAACGAGCGAGAAATCTCCTTACAGTGGTCATATTAAGCTGTGTTGCTTATGTTAGAAGTTAACGTACATTGTACTTTTAGCTCTCACATTTCTATGTACACTTCCTATTATATTGCATTAGTTTTGTAAGAATTTTTTAGATAGAGGGCCACAAGTTTATTAGTTACCTCAACTATTCCGTGCCACCTTCTCTAAATAAGTGTATTTTTGTGTGTGTGTGTGTGTGTGGCAAGTAATGGCAGTTGTCTGGCTTCTTTGTGCTCTAGTGTAAAGCATATTCTTAACAAGACAATATTAGGAAAAAAGACTCTTCCTTTATATTGAGTTATTTTTTTAATGCATCAGGCCTCTTACTTGAACTTGAAATATAGATTTTAATCCAAAATTCTTTCGAGGTTCATCTGTTACAAGCTACAGCCTTGATTGCCATAGCCGAGTAACGGAGCTGTATTTATCTTTCACAGAGGAAGCTTCTGAGAGAGAATGGAGCATTAACGAAGCAACCGCAAAGTTTCAGTCATCGGCGGAAAAAAATTATTGGAGAGTTGCATTTAATGAAGGAGTGGATTTTGTCGAAGATATCTTCAAGGGAAATTTTGAACAGGCATCTGAAGAAAATACTGAATATGTCGCTAGATTTGATTTAACATATTTAGCACCAGGTGGCTATCAATTAAGGTGCAAGGTAAGTTGAGCAGCATTTTAGTCGTGCACTTGGTAGCGTAGTTCATTACGTCAAATGTCAACCCCAGCGCGTGCGTGGCGCTTTAATACCATGCCTTAAGTGATGCGCAGAACGTGTGTGCACTAACAAAAGAAGAACTCTTCCTTAAAATCCGTGCTTTGTTTCCATCGAAGTGGGCCTCCTGCAAACTACTTTTTGAATAATGTAACAAACACACCAGGCAGTTCACGAATGATACCAATGGCACCCAAGTTACTGAGGAACAATGCAAGAGTCATTGATGTATTTACTTTACCCGTTTTGTTTGCGCTGTTATATTATTTGCTAAAAAGCGCCTCGCCTGGATAATATACCATACAGTAACATTGGATGGTGATGTGGTAGGAAAAGGTATATTGATTACCATGATTTTACAGGTGTGGGTAGCAAGGGAAGACGTCAAGAAAAAGCTGGAGGAAATACCAATCCCGTTTAGTGACGTCAAGAACATCCTGGAAGATATTCACTTTAAGGATGAACTAACACAGTCACGATGTCGAGGATGGCTTGTTTTTCCATCTCGAAGATATTTACAGGCCGACATTTTATTTCCGGGATGCGAATTTGATTGTAGACTAACCATCCGCGGAAGAACAGGTAGGGTTTCTTAAATAATTATTCCATCGAGTATATCATTGTTTTATAATTCATGAAATATTTTCGTTTGTATGCGATTGGTCTAAATGCGTCACATGACTGAATATGCCCTATCCGTGTGATACTGATTCCCCAATTTTCAGACCCCGCGTGTTGCGAAAAAATTTAAAAGGATTATAAACAAAGTAGGGTACCATTTACTGCTTTACAAAAAAAGCTACTTAAGATATTTTTCCTGTTGCAATACCTGTTCCTCAAAGGTCACAGTTTCATCGAGCTGTACTCTCGAAAAACTTTTCTCTTCGCGGAACAGATCATGTCGCAGGTCAAACAGAGGCTATTATTTATTTAGGTAACTAATGCAAGCGAATAATAGCGGAGCTCTTGCGAGCCCAAGGCACCAAAGGGGAGCCCCATACTTAATAGCTTTTGATTACTTATCGAGCTAAAAACTCATGGTTGTAACATGGCTGTACGCACGTTCGTAAGAAGGCCGTAGGCCACTTAAACTGCGCGTGCGCGAACTGAGCCCCATACCTTGAAAATAAATAAGAGCATTGTAGAGTAAAGATAAAAGATAAAAGATAAGCAGGTGAAATAAAAGAGGAAGTAACGACTCACTACCTGAAGTTTCTTAACACATGATGTTTCGAGATTATAAAATTGAAAGCAAAGCGACCGTGGTAAACGAAGACAAACAGTGAAATGCATATGACCTAATTCCCGCTGATGGAAAGCCGCGATGTTTTGGTGGAAAAACGCCTTGCCAAGGTCACGGGACAAAGGAAAGTTTCAAAACGACTTTTTAACGGCCATTGAGCTAGTCTGAAGTTTAAACCTTGAGAAAAGACGTAAGCACACTACGTTAAAGCCTCTATAATTTGCAAGCTTTTCAAGACCTAAAGAGTATTTCTGTCTGAAATCGTATAGTATATAACAGTGGTATGGTTGAAAGGCCCAGTTCAGAATTCGAACTTTTCATTTTCAAATTATAAAAGTACGCCTGTTGATTCAGACGTCTAACTTAATTCGCCGAACTTAATTTAGTTTGAACCAAAACACATCTAAATGTCAGCGGTTTCGAGGCAATGTAAACTGCTTGTAAAATACATTTTAATAATCTATGTATTAGGTTCGGCACATGAAAAGATCGACGTCTGAATCAAAGCCGTTCTGAAGCCGAAATTCCCGCGGCTGGACTAGGCTGGAAGAACGGCTTAGCCGTTCCAAATTCAGATAGCTCTTCTTCACTCTGATTCTGACGCCAAACTTTTCATGTACTTAAATCAACGTACAGTATTAGGTTCGGCTCATGGAAGTGGGCCTTTAAGTTGACAGGAGCAGCCAAGATGACGTTTTAGCAAGATCGCTTTTATATCAATCATCTATCAATTCTATTAAAGTTCATGATTGTCACTACTGTCGTTTTTAAAACGTAGCGTATGTTTATGCGATTTATGCTAAAAAACGGAGGACTTAAAAGTCTTCAATTTTTGGTCCTCATTTTTAGTAATAATTAACAATTATTCACCGAAGTGGAGGTAAATATCCACCATTATTATCCAACTGCACTTCGTAGAGTACAAATAACGCTAAAGACGAGTACAAATATCACGCGGTATTTGTACTCCAGAGGACCGGTTAGACAGGTTTCCTGCCGTTGACCAATCAGTTAGCTGGATTTCCCGCGCCAATCTCCGTTCTGCTCTGCATACTTCTGTCACGCATTCCCTGGAAATAAATTTCCACGAAATTCGCTCGCACGAACATACCAATTTGGTTTGTTGGACAATAAATCTCTTATTAGACGTTTTGTTGTGTAGTATCGCTGAGAATTTTTACTCGTTGTGCATATTTTGACTCGCCCTACGGGCTCGCCAAAATACGGCACAACTCGTAAAAATACTCGGCGATACTACATAACAAAACGTCTAATAAGATATATCTATTCACCGACACTGAGGTGAATAATTGTTTTACTATGTACCACACAAGCTGAATAACTAGCGGCCAAAAGAGTAACTTTACTTGTGACAATGTACCAACAAAAGCCATTTTGTTTTTCTTCGGCTGCTCGGAGGTGAATAGCACTTGGCTAATTACGTCCGAGCTAGCCAATCAGCGCGCACAAAAAGTACTATTCACTTGTGTATATACTAATTAACAACTATTCCCGAAGTGGAAATGGCTAGCGATGGATATTTAATGAGCCGCGAAGCGGCAAGGTAAATATCCAACGCTAGCCACCGACACTGAAGTGAATAGTTGTTTTAGTATATACTAAAGCATTGAGATAATATACACCACAAAAAATTAATTTGGATGATTTCTTCACTTGTCAATGATGCAAACCGGGACACCATTTTTTCCCGAGTTGCTCGGAGGTAAATAGCACAGGATATTCGGAGTTTGACGAGCCAATCAGCACGCGCGTTTAACACTATCCACTGTTTTAGTATATACTAATTTAGATTATTATTATTTTGGAAGAAAAACTATACAGGTCAAGTTCTAAAGACTAATCACCGTACTGTTTGTTTAGCAAATTCCGAGGCTATTGACTATGTTCCTAAAGAAGAAGTAAGACGAAGATTGTCACAATATCTGTCTGGACTAACCTTGACCAAAGACGATCCTTTTGAACTACGTTTACCAGAAAACGAGATACCTGAGGGATTTCACTTGATCCACAAGCGGTCTTCTAGACGCACAGTGTACACTACTAAGCCAGGATTCAGTATCATTTTATCAAAGGAATGCTCATGGCGAAGTGTCGTAACAGAGGAAAGATCCAGAGAATCGGTAAAAATTTGGAATTAAAAGCTTAGACACTGGCTGCAAAATGCAACGAAGCTAGCTAACTTAAAGGGGCATTGTCACGCTATTTGGCAACTTTATAAAAAGTTAGGTGTCTTCGAATGAATTGAATTCCAAAACTAATGATCTAGTTGTGTTATTGAAGACTATTTGAAGGTACTGAAACTGTTTCCTGTCGCCTGTCGCTACGGATGGCATGGATGGAAATAAATTGAAACATGAAAACATTGGCCAATTCTTTCGAGTTTTGATGCTACGTGTTCTAAAATTCTCAAGAAATTAATTCATTTTGGTTAGCCCTCTCTGATAAAATTCATATGACATCTTCGTCGTCGCTTTACAGAAGTATTTTGTTTATGATTAAAACCCCAAGTAATGATTTTAGCACAGAAGTGACTAAAAACACCAAAATCCTCGTGACACTGCTGTTTTAAGCAATGACGACTGCGCCGGCGAGAACAAAACTTAGTAAAATAAGAATTTACATTACATGTACATCTTCAGTGTGTTTACTTGTTATAGATCTGCCTGCCAAGCTCTGTATGTTATGACAGCCTTAAATTCCAAATGTGTAAATATTAAAAATTATAATTAAAGTAAGCATGGCTCCCGTTTTGCCCAAAGGAGCAGAATCTCGTCAACGTATAGAGCCATATGCATTAGGGGCGCTCAATTAACCATTTGCTTTCCCGTCGTGGTTTGCTTTCCCGTCGTGGTTTGCTTTCATGTTATTGTTAATCGACCTAATCTCCCTCTAGTGTTTCTTTTCTTTGCCGAGTTCGTCCGGCGTGTTAGGCGACTGCTTGGATGTCTCCTTGTCCAAGATCCCTGAGGTTCAAGTCGACGGAACGACACGGATGTTGTTCTCCAGCGGTGTTGAAAAGCATTTTCTCAATTCATTTTAAATTTCTTCCCTTGATATTTTCAGATAATAACGAACCATTGTTAACATAAAATATAACGTAAGACGAAAACTGAAGTTAGACGAATTTTTACCCTCGACACATTATGCTAGTTCTTGTCAAAGAGTTGAATTACCAGTGCTAAAAATGTTGCATAAGGTGTAGTTTTAAGTTTGAAAACTTGTGAACTCTAGCAGAATTAGTAAAAGCTATAACTCAGGTTAAACCATTTCGTCCCTGATTTGCTCTAGCCGAGTTTACTCGCAAAGAAACGGGGGATGGCGCTTTGTGAGGTGTTTTAGAAAACAGTCCTAAGAAAGCACGCGCGCTGATTGGCTAAAAATCGTGTTTGTATACCTCGATGGAGACACAGAACTAGTGCGCGCTGTTGACGTAGTGATGGCCCCAGCAAAGAGAATTTACATTTTGATAATCAAAGTTAACAAGTTGTTTTCCTTTTTCTCGTCGTGGTGTTTTCTAAAAGAGATAGAAAACATGTACTCCGTGTTTTTATCGAGTTGTACAAACACTCGTGAAAGTTTGGGAGAACTCGAAAAAGCTGTGGAAACACTCGCCTGCGGCTCGTGTTCCCACAGCATTTCTCGTTCTCCCAAACTTCCACTCGTGTTTGTATAACTCGATAGAAACACGGTACATGTTTTCTATTTCTTAAATATTCAGTCAACATGAGATATACAAGTAAAGTTGCCTCGTGTGTAGGCTTCATAGTAACTGTGCATTTGCTTTAACATAAGTAGACTGAATTAAAATACACATCTTTCACGTAAAATATCAAACACGAGAGGCAGTGTTTCATCGGGGTATCCAAACACCGAGAAGAGAGTTGAAAATACGACGTGCAGCGGAGTATTTTTGACGAAATTCGAGGTGTTTGGATAGCCGATGATACACTGTCTCCGTGTTTGATATATCTTCTCAATCGAAACAAAAACTAAGGGGTAAACTGAGGAGTAAAATCGTCAAAATCTATGCTAATTAAGACCGGGTATCCAAACCTCCTTCACGGTTTTGATTTGCTTTGTTTTAACTTGATGGATTATTAATGAGTTTGATAAACGTCTATCAAAATCGCCATCATTGGTTTCAGTTGATGTAAAATACGTTAGTTATGCTTGTTCCCAAATACGGTTGCCTTACGTTTATGTTTTCTCCTCTTTTCATTGCAGACTGACCTTCATTTGCATTGTGATGAGTGGGACAAACTACTCAGCAGCGGGCAATGGGAACCAAAGGTTATACTTCAGAAATTGCCTGAGTTTCTTCGGTTTGTAAAGGAAGTTCAAGGCTTTGTTGTTCGTGAGATGAAAAGAATCAGACAAAAAGGTGAAATACGAAAAGTTTTATCAACTTTCAACTGAACGCTGGAACCTACTTGGTGTTTAAGCTAGATTATATAGTACAACTTTAAGATACTACGCACGCTCTGTTTTCGGAAAACGTTTTGTAATGGTAAAACGCAGAACGGCATGTAATTGTCTCAGTTAATCGTCAGGTTAAGTCTTTTTGTTTGGTCTATCAGATGATGAAAACAGAACATCAGAATTCTAGAACTAGACTACATTAGAGCACCCATCGGAGGAATGAACATATTTAGAGATATGCGAGGTTTTGTCCGAGAAAATATGTTCACAACCACGTTTTTTAAAGTATCTTCTACGTTTCACCAACAGGGCAGGCATTCATCTCGCCGATAGGCAAAATTTGTACACAACGTACCGTACTGGGGAAGGGACTGATAATTTCAAAAATTATCATTTTCATGCTTATTGTCACCAGCAGCTAATAATTTATTTATGTTTTTTGTACAGTTCCACCCGAGATTCTTGCGCGGGGTCCTTTAGCTGTGGAAGCGTATAGTGATGCCCTGGCTGAAGGAAAAACGTGTGTCAAGAGGGTACCGTTGATGTTGATTGGACAAGACCGATCAGGGAAAACCAGCCTGAAGAAGTCATTGAAAGGGTTACTTTTCAACCCAGAAGAAGATAGCACTGTCGGCATTGATGTGGATCGAGGTCATTTCCAAATTACCCAAGACATTGGGTTGGCAGGAAAAAAAGATGAAGAGTCAACGTCTGATGCAGAAGCCATTTCGTTTGTGCATAACGCAGCACGGTTGGTTGTTGAAAGGTTAATGAAGGCAGACAGCGTTATAGGGAATAAAAGAAGAGCTGATGGTGACTCAGGAGAAATTGAGATAGCTGATATGCTGATGGAAACAAAACTACACGAGTCATTCACAGGTCCGGAGCCAATCGAGCCATCATCTGGAGATCTCACACCTGTCGACACAATACACGAGCCTGTTAGACCAGCAGGGGAAGTAACTGATTCAACAGAGCTAACTCCAGAAGAAGATGCTCTTGTCGCAACACAAGTACAAACTGAGTCAAATTTTGAAGAAATTGCTGTTATAACTGAAACGCTACTTCAAAATGGCTTGGTAGAAGATAGCGATGACATCTATTCAATTATGTGGGACTTTGCAGGACAGTCGGTTTTCTATGTGACACACCCACTCTTTCTCACAGCAAGAGCAATCTATTTGTTGGTCTACGACCTCAGCCAAAATCCACATGGCATAGCCAAACCAATCGTAAAGCAAGGACTCTACAAGAAATCTGAAGATAGCTTCAATCTAAAAACCAATTTGGATTATCTGGATTTTTGGATGACTTCTGTGGCTTCCCTAGCCAGTCAAGACAAAGATAACGATGACGATCACAGATCTGAGGTGTTACCAAAGAAGCTTCCACCAGTTATGTTAGTTTGCACTCATGCTGATAAACCTTACAGCGGTCGCGATCCATTTGAACTCGCCAATGAGATATTTGGGACGCTAAAGGAGAAGCCATACGGTCCCCAACTGTGTGACGTATTTGTCGTTGATAACACAAAGTCGGGTAGTGAATTCGAATGTGAAGAAGTCGCGCGCTTGCGGAAAGAAGTACTTGCCGTTGCCAGGGAGTTACCTCACGTAAATGAAATCATTCCAATTAAATGGTTAAGATACGAGAAATGTCTTGAAACTCTGAGGAATGAAAGGCACCATTGTATTTCACTCGCGGAAGCAAAACATCTAGCGTCCAAGGAGTGCATCATTAACAAAGACAGTGAGTTCTTTACATTGTTGAACTATTTACATGACCTACGACTTTTAATTCACTTTGATGACACGCCAGAGCTGAATGATGTGGTGGTCTTGGATCCGCAGTGGCTGATTGATGTCTTCAAGAAGGTAATTACAGTCACGCCCTATCATTGGAAAGAGAAGCAATACGTTGATCTATGGTGTAAACTTGAGAAGGAAGGACTCCTAGAGGAAAAGCTACTAAAACATGCTTGGGGTTCTCTGATTCCACAGACAGAACCTTGCGAAAATCTTATTGCAATAATGGAAAAGTTCAGCTTACTTGTGTCCATGGCCCTTACAAAAAGATGATTCGTACAGCAAGCAGTATCTGGTGCCATCTATGTTGAAGTCACATCCACCAAAAGAGATCAGCGATCTTGTTGCATCTGCACAAATTCCACCTCTGTTTCTTAAATTTCAAACTGGCCAGGTTCCTGCAGGCTTCTTTCCCCGGCTTGTTCTAGAGTTCTTTCGATGGTGTATCGACAGATTCCCGCGGCAAGCAGCCCCTCAATTTTTCAACAATTTTGCCAGATTTTACATCCTTCCAGGAGAAAACTGTTCTGTTGTGCTTCTTTGCCATTCCTTGTCCATAGAGTTTCTTATCCTAACAGGTAATGAAACCTTTGACACATCTGATGTGATCTCGGCTCGCGATGTTCGTAACCAGCTTGCTTGTATGATTGATTGCATGCGGAACAAGTTCTTTTGGGTTAAGAACGTAGCATGTGAGCTCAGCTTTTTATGTCCAGTTTGTTGCCAAGGACGTGCAGTAAAATTCTGCCAAAATCACCATACAGAACGTTGCAGACAAGAGGAATGTCTTCACTTCTTTCCAGATTTCCGAACTAGACAATGATACACAAGTCCACTGCGACAGATCCGCTACTGCACAAGATATCCGAGTCTCGGCTGAACACTTTGCGCCTTGGTTCCCATCTGAGGGTGGAGAGGTGAGCAAATGGTGTATAAAGGAAAAGGTCAGAGGTCGTGGGTATACGTATTTTACAGGAGTAGAAAGATTTACTATAGCTCTGCAAATACATGTACCTCTACGATTTCCCAGCCTATTGCTGTAAACTTAATTATCGGATTCTCTTGAATAGAGTGATCTTAAATCATTTTTATCTGGCTCGTGACGGTTTTCAGTGATTGTTTTCTTGGATTGATTAGATTACATGATTTTGGATTTTTCTTGATTTTCAGTTGTCGGTGAACCGACATCTTGCTACATGTGTTCGTGAACATTTAACATTCGATAGGAACCCGCACATCTTTCAGCACATCCATGAGTTAGAAACATGCAAAGTCTTGTGCTCAGAAAATTGCTTTTCAATCCTTGACACCGCATCCACATCTTTTCAACTGAGAATCAAGGAGGCCTTCCACAGTGGGTGGGTAAAGCCCTCTTTAAGAACGATGCCTACTAAACGCCAAAGGTTTTGCACCAGGTTAGGACCACGCGGAAAAAGTAGATGTTTGCAAGGGCTATAGGCCCTTAATTTCCACGATCCGGTCACATGGTACGAGATAAATTATGCTAGGACGTAAATAACGCCCTGGGGCTTTCAAAACAAGGGAAAGTCGGGCTGGGCTTGTAGGAGTTCTGTTGTTTTGGAAGTTCCACTGCGTTATTTGCGTCCCAGCATAATTTATCCTGTACCATGTGATCGGATCGTGCGAAGGGCCTTTTGGGACAATTCTGGAATTCCTGGTTTACGTACAGGTTAATTAAACTTGATTTGGTCACAGTGGGAAAATTTTGCTTTCATTTTACTCGCGGCGCTTAAAACATGCCTTGTGTGATGCGCAGAACGTGTGCGCACAAACAAAAGTAGGCATCGTCCTTAAACAAGCACGTCAAATCATGTTAGTTTGACACTCATTTTTATTTTCCTTGTTACAGTACACATTGTTTTCTAACAAGTGTATTTTCTACAACAACAACAACAACAACTACAAGGTTTATTTGAACTGTAAATTAAATTAAGTACAAATTAAACAGGAAATAAATTAAAAATACATACAGTTGCTCTTCACCCAAAATAACTAAGGAGCTATAAACTAGGTGGGTGACCACCATATATTAATTGAAAATAAGTATCAGGTCAGAAAAGAGGAATTTTACATTTTAAACACTTATTAAGGAAATTCTTCATATTCATTTTGTTAGTTACTGTTCATATATTCTATAAAAGTCACTTTGACATCACACCTACCAACGGTTCATTTGTATTTGCAGCTGAAGATGGGTGATGAAACATGTTTTGCAAACTAACAACTGTGTGTTTGCATCTCAAAGTTATTTTTTATTTGTATTTATCAACAGCAGCCAATGTCTGATGAACATGTTGGGAGAGTTCTCTCTTTCGTGGAAGGTCAGTTTCCTTTCTTATGTTTGCATTTCTACTACTTTTAATAGCAGTGGCTTTCTTTCTTTTTTTTTTAAAGAAGAAAACGATTTAACCTACTCCTGAACATCTTTGCGAACAATCATATGCTTTTGTCAGTTTCTAAAAGGCCTGTGCTATGTACATTTGTGTACCTTAATTAGATGAGTTGCCAAAACTGGCACCTGCCTTGCCTTGCAACATGCAGAGATCACTTCAGCCGGCTAACCAACCGGAAGTTGAAGAAAGGCGCCCTCCTTTTTCACGTGGTAAGTTTCTGTCCTGTTTCTTGTTTTTTTTCCTTTTTATTTTGCTACTTCTGTCCCAAGAGACTCCTTTATACTTAAAACTCTGTCGTTTTCTCTCTTTTGATTCTCCAAATGTTTTCTGTTATTTTTGTGCACAGGTCATAGCGACACTTCTCTTGCCTTACCTTTCGACGTTCTTGAAACTCTTCAATCAGAGACCTGCGATGCGAAAGAAGTAGTAGATAAATTAATAGAGAGTCGCCAGATGGAGCGCACGTCACTGGAACAGCCTGAGCCTGAGACCAGGAAGTGGATCCGTTGTCTGGCAAGGAATGCAAAAAATTCAAACAAGCTGGATGTGGTGAACTACTTGAGACAGATTACACCTGCAGGAACCACTGGTAGGTGTGACACTTGCTTTGTTGGTGATGATTATGATGATAATGATGATGATGACGGTGATGGTGACGACGATTGACAATTGAGGGCGATTGACAGTTATTTTGGGCGTTCTTCTCTGATAGGTTTTGTTTTTTAAATGTTTATGTGCCATGCTTATTATGTACTTATAAATGACCTTGGGTTTGAGTTTGGGCTTGGACATATGTTTATTATTGTGCTTTTATATTTTTGCCCAAAGTGTGAACCATTCTTTGGTGTCGTTTTGCTTTTGTGTCCAGTCCTTTAGGGGAGGGGAAGATAATTTCTTTAACTTCACAGAAATATTGCAATGTGACACATTTCTTGAGGTGTAAATTTCATGTATACCGACGTCGTTGAACTGACGACAGGATAGAACAGAAAATTGCGCCTTGTCTCTGCTTTAGAAAGGATACATACCGAACATGAAAGAAAACAAGTAGCTTTCAAACATGGTTCTCGAACAATTCGATGGTTTACAATTTTCAAGGAAGGACAGAGAACGATCTTGACCCAGGATAATAATTACAGAATAAAAACCGTTGAATTCCAAGGCCGAGGGCTGGAATTAGACAGGAAAGAAGGGTGGAGGTTGAGGGGATGGGAATGGTCCGAAGAAGTGGTTGAATTATCCGTAAGGTTGCATCACGTTACACCGCGCACTGAAGTCATCTGCAAGACCTATTACAAGCAAAAAACGAATCATGACATGTGCGGTTTATATCTTTACTGCGTACATTCCAAAGCGCTTTGATTGCATTTAAAGTCACTTAGATGTGGTGACGCTACTTATTTGGTAACCCACTTACATTTGATTCTTTTCCAGGTCCATTGCTTTCTGAAACTCTTGCTGTTCAAGATATTCCTTTTCAACAGAGAAGAGCGATAACCATTCCTTTGAGTGGTAAGGTTATAAGGATTACCTTTTTCAATTTAAAAAGTCTCAATCACGATCTTTTCATATTGGGATAACTAGACGCATATAGACGCATATTTGCGTTCACTCGGGCTTTTTTATTTTCATAAATAAGACTGTAAATAGTTTTTTTTTTTTAATTTATTCATATTTTATTACTGGTGGGATCTTTTTAATTATTTTAATATTATGAATTGTAAAGCGCTTTGGTCAATTAGTGGAGTTAGCGCTATATAAATTATTATTATTATTATTATTATTATTATTATTATTATTATTATTATTATTATTATTATTATTATTATTATTACTATTATTTGTTGCACGTACTTCAGTAAGGCTTTTTTGTAATTATGGGTTTATCTTGTAACTGTTTTTCTCTCAGTATGCTGGAGATGCAGGGTTATTACTTATGTATACAGTAAGCGGAAAACATATTTGTTATGTAGTGTGAAGACGTTTTTCACCGCAAGCAAAATGGAGTGCTTATCGGAAGCAAACCAAAGGGCGGGGTGACCGCTTATATAGTATTGGTAGAATTCTACTAGTACGGCTAATGCAAATGTTGTAGTCTGATTGGCTGAGCCATTGCACACTATCAGCCATTAGTGTGCAGTGGCTGGAACTCGTTTACGAAATGGCGCCGTTTTTCGTTTTGCCAAAGTTTTGGACGAAAATTTTGATGAAAATGGTTAATTAAAATCCTGAGAACACTAAACGGAGGACATCTACGGTTTCTTGACTTAAAAAATGTTGAAATTATTGAAAAAAAATGATGCGCGCGCGTACATGCCAATTCAATCCGGGCGATCTTTTTATGGCTCAAAGTTTAAAAATACATCGAGAAATAATGGAGAGCCGTTATTTGAAGTAAACTTAAGAAAGAATGCTACTAAAACAATTAGATTATTCGCTCTCAATTTCTCTGAGGTGATAGTTGATTCGGCCTTCGGCCTCATCAACTATAACCTCATAGAAATCTCGAGCTCATAATCTAATTGTTAAATATACTGCGGAAAGGGGGGCACAGAGTCTTCTTGGGAACTACTTTCCGGAGTGTTAAGTTACACGCCACTGATTGAATATTCATTTCGGAACATGTACAAACGGTCCACGCTTTCAAAAAGAATTCATTCGAACAATATTTGATCAATAGGCGAGGTTAAACTTCCTTTTCCTAAATATATTTTTAGCACTTACATAGCGGTACAATGTACATGACATGGGTATACGCGAAAGAATACGTGCCTAGACAAATTCGCTAACCTGTCTGCTTTTGTTCCTTAGACTTTTCAAACTACTTATTGGTATTCTGATTGATTCACGATCGCGTCAACATACACGATGAGATTTTAGTTTATGCTTCTCTCGATTAACATTAGATAGCTCAGTTGATATAGCATGTTTCTCGATGAAAGCTTGGTTCACTCATAAATGTTCGCTCATAAAGAGATCTCTCGTAAGTTTTGCGGACCAACTGGTTCCGGGAACGCTCCTTATCTTTTAGTGTGGTTCTTCTGCCAACGCTATGTGAATATTTGCTATCCGTTTTGAACGTATTATACACAGTATTTCTGCTGATCTTCCACCGCATAAACCCCATGCCATGTGTCATTACACCATACCATGCGTCATCAGAGTCAATCGTCGAACATGCGTGTTAAGGACTTGCAAGCTGTGGCTGAAGGCAAAAAAAACTAAGCCGAAATTTCAACTCGGGCGTTTCCTTTGGAAAGCCCGAGTAATAAATTCGCCTTTTGTACCGACGACTTCACTATTGAAAGAGACAATAAAATTGTGGCTTAAGTGGTCAAACACTTAATTTAGTATTATTGATTTGGTATTTTGGTTGGGGATTCGATAGACTGCAAAACAGTCGTTTTCGGTCGTTTCGGAAGGCGCGAAGCGCCGTAAGCGTGATCCTCGAGTGTGAAGCGTCTCTCCCCCATTCTCCCTCGCCGTTTTTATACTCGCTCCAGACCTTTCGTTCGAATATGATCCGTCGCTCGCGTTCGCAAAAAATACGACTGTTTTGCAGTCTAGGGATTCGAAATGTTTCGTAATGTAATGTTTCGAAAATGTTAACTCTCAACAGTCTTTCTGAAGTAAATTGGTTGATTTGTTTACTTAAATCATGTTTCGTATAGGGAGGGACGATTGGAAGCAGGTTGCAGAGAAACTTCGCCTTACTCCAGACGAAATTCAATTCCTTGACGTTCGCACACTGAACCCTGCTGATGCGATGCTACATCATGTTACAAGCCACTTTCACGTAACTGTTGGAGATCTTTATGATTTGTTAATCGCCTGCGAGCTACCAGTAATAGCCGA
>JAHPZR010000498.1:2500-20000 GCA_019787425.1 Platygyra sinensis | reverse complement strand
ATTCAATTTCTTGCTATCGCCAAAATGTAAATGCAAATTTATTCTTTTCATTTTATTGTATCGTAGTCAAATGCAAAGAAAGTTGTCCAAACGCACGTACGTAGCTATAGTTATCAAGGGATTTCAATAATTCTAACACTTTTTTATGAACAGCCCTATTGATATTAAATGCCTGTCGGTAAACATTAGAGGGCTAAACAAAGCATTAAAACGCCGTACTGTTTTCAGATGGATACACCACCAGAATTGCCCTTTTGTCTTTTTACAAGAAACCTACAGCTCAAAAGGATGTGAAAATGTTTGGAGAGCGGAATGGGGCGGCGAAATTTTTTTCAGTCACGGCACAAATCATAGCAAAGGCACTTCGATTCTAATAGATTCAAAAATCACATGTAAAGTTGAAAAACAAATTTGTGACAAAAATGGCAGATACATTATATTAGACCTAGTACTTGCGGATCTGCAGCGAATTGTACTTGTCAATATCTATGCTCCAAATGATGTAAATCAACAAGTCTCTTTCTTTAAAGAACTACAAGAACAGCTTCGAGAATTTTCTGAAGAAACAATTATAATAGGCGGCGATTTCAACTGCACGTTATCAGAAATTGATAAAAAGGGAGGCAGTCCTAATCCATGAAAACAAAGGGTGATCGAAGAAATTAATAAACTGTGTAATCTTTATGATTTAAACGATATTTGGCGTGTTCTGAACCCAAGGGTAGAACAATTTACGTGGAGAAACAAGTCGTTTAAAATACAATGCCGCCTTGACTTTTTTCTGATCTCTACAAAGCTGAATGTTTTAACCGATAAATGCAAAATTGTATACACACCTGAAACGGTCCATTCAGCAATTATGATACATATAAAATCCGATGAACTCAAACATAAGAGAGGCCCTGGCTTCTGGAAGTTTAACCAGTCACTCCTTCAAGATGAAATCTATGTGTCTAATCTACGAGCAGAAATACCAAATTTTAAACAAAAATATGTTGACGTTGAGGACTTAAGGCTCAAATGGGATTTAATTAAAATGGAGATAAGAGGTTTTACAATTAAATATTCCAAAAATAAAGCAAAGAAAAGAAAATCTGCGGAAATCAATCTTCAGAATCATATCAACGAACTTTACAAGAAAGCTGAAACACGACCCAATAATAAGCAAATTATTAATGAAATCTATGATGCCAGATTGCGATTAAAAAACATTATGCAGTATAAGACTAAAGGGACGATTCTTAGAAGTAAAGTCAGATGGCACGAGCATGGGGAACGAAATACCAGGTACTTTTATGGCCTAGAAAAAAGAAATCATGAAAATAAAACAACCACTAAACTGAAACGTTCAAACGGCGATTTTACCAATGACCAATTTGAAATCCTTCAAGAACAAATGCTCTTCTACAAAACACTTTACAGTTCAGATAAAAACAGATCTCCAGATCTAAACGATGCAGCTCTCTCTGCCTTCTCCGAAAATATCATTTCTTTAGAAAATGATGATAAGCTCTCGTGTGAAGGGAAAGTCACTCGAGCGGAATGCCTTAAAGCGTTAAAAGAGTTCAAAAACGAGAAATCACCTGGAACAGATGGATTGCAAGCAGAATTTTATAAGCACTTTTGGAAGGAACTACATGTTGATATGATACACAGTTTTAATTTTGCCTTCGACAGCGGGTCACTATCGATCACTCAAAGACGGGGAATTATAACGCTTATCCCAAAACAGAATAAAGATACTACCCTACTCGACAACCTCAGACCAATATCCCTTCTTAACACTGATTACAAGATTTTAACCCTGAAAGTTATTGCAAAACGGCTAGAAAAAGTTCTACCGAAAATAATAAACCCGGATCAAACTGGATACGTCAAAAACAGGTACATTGGTGAAAACGTCCGATTAATTTCCGACATTATGTCATACACTGAAGAAACCAACACTCCTGGAATCGCTCTTTTCTTAGATTTTAAGAAAGCTTTTGACACTATTGAATGGGATTTCATTAATAACTGCCTCAAAATATTCAACTTCGGCCCGGACATTCAAAACTGGTTTAAAGTTTTATACAATAATGTTAACAGCTGTGTTCTAAACAACGGTTATGCATCTGAGTTTTTCTCTTTAGGACGAGGTGTTAGGCAAGGTTGTCCTTTGTCCGGTCTGTTATTCGTGATCGGTATAGAAATACTTGCGAGAGCAATTAAGAACGATGCCGGCATTAAAGGTATTAAAGTAGGCGAAAAAGAAATTAAAATCTCCTTATATGCAGATGACACCACTGTTTTTGTTCGTGACCTTGATTCTATAACCCATCTGCTATCTCTGCTTGATAAGTTCAAAAGTCTCTCAGGTCTGGAAATTAACACTAAAAAGACTGAAGGAATGTGGCTCGGTTCCTGGAAAAATAACACCGAAACGCCGTTTGGCTTCCGCTGGCCACGGGACCCAATAAAAGCTCTTGGCATCTTCTTTTCTTACGACTTAAACAAAACAAACGACTTGAATTTTATAGAAAAAATTAAAAATTTAGAAAAGACACTAAACTGTTGGAAAAGACGAAATCTCACACTTTACGGAAAAATAAACATTGTTAAAGCGTTCGGACTTTCCAAGCTTATTTACAATTCGTCTGTCCTTGTTATACCAGAAAATTTAATCAAAGAAATTGACAAATTAATTTTTAGTTTTATTTGGGACGGAAAACCTGCAAAGATAAAAAAGGCAACCATCATTGGTGAGAGAAAACACGGCGGTCTCAAAATGACCGACTTTAACACTATGATTAAAGTCTTAAAAGTTGCTTGGATACCACGTCTGCAGTCCAGAACTGATGCATCCTGGAAAATCATCCCTGAGGCTGCTATGCAGAATTTCGGAGGACTGTCTTTTATGACATACTGCAATTACGATGTTGACTCTCTGCAAATTAACAACCTCCCAGTCTTCTATCGCGACTTGTTGAAACAGTGGCAAAATTCAAAACACGCCTTCCAAAATGATACTTTCCCCCACAAAGAAATAATTTGGAACAATCGCAACATTATGATTGATGGTAAACCACTCTTTTATAAGTGTTGGTTTGAAAAGAATATTACACGTGTCGAAGACCTCCTTGATAATAACGGTAACTTTTTATCCTTTAATCAGTTTTCCGAACAATATCAACTGAAAACCCCTTTCACCCTTTATTTTGGAATAATCAGTTCTATCCCTACCCAATGTAAATCCGAAATAGTAAAACTAAAAACCACTTTGCAAATTTCAAATGGCAAAAGCAAAAATAGCGCAAATACAATCTCCACCAAAACTGTATACTCTGTTTTGTTAAAAAATGTCTTCATACCCCCTACCGCGGAAAGCAAAATCTTAAGATACGGTTTTACTCAGGAAAACATTCATAAAGTTTATGAACTGCCATTCAAAATAAAGAATGACATAAAGATAACAATGTTTCAATACAAGATTATTCACAACATCCTTGCAACTAATGTTAGTCTCTTTAGAGCCAAAATACGTGATTATGATATATGCCCTCAATGTTTGGCTGACAGGCACACTATAGATCACATGTTTTTACATTGCTCTCTAACTTCACCCTTTTGGAGCTTATTTCAAAACTGGTGGGTTAGTAAAACTAAGGAAACCGTCACTTTATCAGACAGTGTGATCTTATACGGAAGTTTTGAAAATATGGAATACATATATTCTCTGAATTATGCCCTTCTTATCTCAAAGTATTCTATATATAATAGCTGCTTACACGAAAAAAAGCTTTGTTTTGACAGCTTTCTAGCACTCTTAAAGGAAAAAATTAATATACAGCGAGAAATTGCTATTGCAAACAACAAAATTATACAATTTAATAAAGCATATGGAAATATTTTGTAATCTTTTTAGATCCTTTTTATTTTATTTTTGTTTTATTTAGTGTGCACAGTCTTCTACTAATTCTGTAGTGCCTTCTCTTTCTTTCTCTATTCTCCGTTTTTTTTATTTTATCTCGCCGAAATTAAGTCTTGTGATTTAATCATAGTCGCACGTAAATTGTCATAATCTATGTATAGCTGTATTTTACAAACTAAGAAAAGATGTAAATGTAAATTTAAAAAAAAAAACTAATTGCACTCATTGTAAGCAAAGATACTGAACACAAAGTATAGCTGCTAATAACATAAGGGATATATGAGTAGTAACAAAGATTCAATTTTTTGTAAGCCAGAGACATCCAATAGACAACACTGAGAGGCTCTGTAATAAGACCAACGCAGAGATCAGTTGTGGCCAGACATCTAAACAAGAGTTTGGACGGCGGATGAAGGGAAGACACCTTGCGAAGGGCGACGAGGATCAGAATATTGCCAACAACTGCAGTGATGGACAGAAAAATGTTGAAGGCTGAAACATATATCAATACTTCATGTATTCCACTTGCCCAAGTTGCAGAACATCGAGTTTGTAAAACTGTTTGAGTTTGCTTTCTTCCAACAGTAAAATTCATGATGACTCCGTAACATCGGGACAATATATCCTCATAGTTTTGACTTGCTTATGTTTTGAGTTTATACTTTGGAAAGTAATTTCTCCTCCATTAGTGAGCAGTTGGACCTGGACATAAAGTCTTTACATCAATTTACAACCTGCTGTATTAAATAACACGTCAGTGTAATTGACAGAACTTTCTTTTTTGCTGTTAAATATCAAAATATGTAGGCTTACAGGGCAAAAAAAAGAGAAAAAAGAAATGTTAATTTAGTGTAAATTGAAAATATTGTAGTGTAAATAGTATTGTAATAAAGTTTCTATATAACGCGCACTCTGATGGGCTGAAACAGCGTGCTTTATCAGAGAACAGAGCACGGGTTGATGACATTAAGCTGGTTTTCAAACTTTTGCTTCGAAATTTTGACAAATTCGACCCAAATTAAACATCCCCTGCGACTCAGACAAAAGCAATGTAAACGAGCTATTTGTCTGCTGTAAATATGGCTCACGGAGACCATTGTTAACAACAGTAGTGTAAAAAGTGCACTCTTTCGAAGACATTGAAAATGGTTGTTGAGCGCTATTTTTATGTGCTGTCTTTTTCGCATCTGCTTGACAAGTGGAGGTGAATAGAACTTTGCCAATTTATGTCTCCGAGTTAACCAATCATCAACGCGAGAAAAGCTTACTCACTCATGTGGGAGTGCTAAAACATGTCAAAACTCAAAAAGGTTTTTGGGCATTCAGAACGTTGTATTTATAATGGTAATTTCAAATGACGTTTTTGAAATAAACAGTTTCTCACCTGTCTTTTTTCCTAAACTGGCCGTTTCAAGTTAATACAGCATTAAGCTTTTATACTACAAGTTACAAAGATATAACGCTAAAATTTCAGTTTGTGCTTTAAAATTCAAAACTACAATGCATTACAATAAAATTCATCCAGTACAAAGCACAAAACTATATTTTGTCATAGCACCGTGAAGAAACAACTCAGTTTAATGCAGCAATATTTGAAGTGTTACCGTTGTAAGGAAACTACACGTTTAACCGTCTCAAATGACTGCTAAACTAACTCGGTAAAAAGTAAAGTGCTTCTCTGATTGTCTCCTTTACTGCTTGCTTCACTTCGCTGATCTTCCAGCAGTAAAGAATCGGATTTAACGATGAGTTCAAATAAATCAGAGACATTGCAACATCAAAACAGATCATGAGAGAACTGGATGGAGATAGTTTACTATTGTCCAGTAAAGCTCGCACTATAGGAAATGGTAAATAACAAGCAACTAATGTACACTGCACCCACAGTGCACTGAACACTGCTTTTCTGAATCGCTCTATGTTCAGTGGAGCAGGTTGGTTTAGTTGTTCTTGCTGGACATGGCCCTGTACTTGAGTTTGATGGCGACGGAGCTTAAGGAAAATCTTTGTGTACGAGAAGACTGATGATGAAAGACAAAAAGGAATAAGTATATAGCCATACCAAATAGGTATAAGGCGATTTAAAAGGTACGATATCGAAACAACAGCGGATATAATCCAAAAGATAACTACAATCACATATATTCGCTTTAAAGTTACAACTTGTCTGTATCTCAGCCCTAACAACAGAGCGAGAAGTCTGTCCACGCTTATCGCGGTCACAGTCAGCAAAGATACTGCAGACAGAATGTAGCCCGCAATAACGCAGGAAACCCCTGTGTAGAGACAAAGATTCGAATGTGAATGAATCATGGACATCCAATGGACAACACTGAGAGGCTCTGTAATAAGACCAACGCAGAGATCAGTTGTGGCCAGACATCTAAACAAGAGTTTGGACGGTGGATGAAGGGAAGACACCTTGCGAAGGGCGACGAGGATGAGAATATTACCAAGAACTGCAGTGATGGACAGGAAAATGTTGAACGCTGAAACATATCTCAACTCTTTATGTATTCCACTTGCCCAAGTTGCAGAACATCGAGTTTGTAAAACTGTTTGAGTTTGCTTTCTTCCAACAGTAAAATTCATTATTCTGCAATGCGAGGAAGATCTTTAGTTTTAACGAAGCAGATGTTGCTTTAGAATTCACACAGAATCAAATAAGCTTCAGCTTCGAAGGCTGAATTTAAATAACTACTTTAATTAATATTTACTTAACGTTCTCAAACTCATTAATTATTCATGCAGCTCTTACCCAACCAGAGCATCTTATTCTGGTCACGTGGATGAGTTTAGAAACCCAATGAAAAACGAGTTGAAAACACGGCCTTGAAAGAAACCCGTGTTTGAAACGATTTCTTAATCTGCATATTCATAAAGCAACAAAAACACGCGGCGATTAACAACTTTATTTAATCACACATTTTACGAAACAAACTTTAAACCTAAATTATTTACTGCTAATGTTGAATGTAACGGTACAGTTGTTTAACTACCCAAAACAGAAAAGCCCATTATTTTTCTAAATTTAAATTCTCGCTCGATGGTGGCGACCTCGTGTTTTGGTTCACTTTCAAACTTGCTGTACACTTGCGACCTAAATTGGCACTGAGGTTAGAAATTTTATCAGACCAAATGCACACGTTACCTCGGAATTGCGCTGGCCAGACACTTTTCCTCTTCTTCGCTAGTTTTAAGAGGTCTAAATCTGCACTTTGCCATTTGCTCTGTGAGGCAACGTGTTCGCTCGGAACTGACAAACGGCTAGGTAACAACGTGACATCAGTTGATGAATATTCACAAATTGTCACATGCAGCGCAGCAATTAGGTGATAGGATCATGCACATCATGCACATTGTTTTGAGGATCATGCACATTTCACGTCTTAAATATAATAGTTGAATTGGGAAATCTTATTCAAATGATAATTTAAACTAATTTTCTTTGTTGGAGAAGTAATTTCAAAAACGAGTGCTTCGTGTTTCATCAGGTTTCCAAACGCTCGAAAACAATAAAACCAAATGTTTCTCGCGTTTGGAAACCTGATGAAACACTCGCACTCGTTTTTGAAATATTACTTAACACATGTCTGCGTAGAACCATCCTTTACTTCCACAAATATGTTCTAGTGTTTTTTAAATCAAAATTAGCGCTAAAAATTAACAACGTTTCGACCTCTTCGAGATCATTTTCAAGTGAGTTAAGCTTTCTAAATTAACGTAAATATGTTAAAACAAGTTACAATAGATAAAAATACGGCGAACGCTAAAATGTGATGCAAAAGGTTAAAAAGTGCTAAAATATACAATGGAAAAAATAAAATAATCGTAGCTAGAATTGCTCTAAACAAATAGTTTGGCGCGAGTTGAATCGTACTGTTTGTTTAGCGTTGGTTTCAGTTCTTTGACAAAAAACATTTCAAAAATAAGACAGTCAAATTTTTTCTGACACTTTCTTAAGATTTGAAAACTCTTTGCGATGTTTTCTGGCTCCATATCGTGCTGCTCTGATCTCTGAGGTGGTTTCAAATTGCCACCGATCCTTTGTGTTCTTCAATTCGTTGGTGTGGGTGTCGGCGCGTGTAGCCGACATAGCCTGCATCACACAGGCCACACTGAAATGAACACAGCACGCATTGTTGACTCACAAGAGACGGCTTGTCTTCCCTGACCTTAATTTCATCCTTGATCTTTCTACTTGTGTAAACTGGGCTAATATCCACATTGATCTTCCGACTGAGGTCAGCCAGCTGTTTACGTACTACGTTTGCAGATTTCTGGTTCTTGTAGGGCCGACACCTACACCGACGAATTGAGAATGATCGCTGAACTGTTTTCCTTCAGAAAGGAAGTCCCAAATAGGTGGATTATAGTACGAAATGGGACCAGAAAGCTTCATCACTTGGAGCCACAGGCTTGTTATTCACTTGTCATGAAACCCTTAATATTGCAGTTTAGACCAAATAAGATGCAATGGTAGATTGTTATTAACCAGCAAGAGATGGGTTGTTAGCTATACAATATATCCTTCTTCACAGCCGGTCCATTATCAGTAATTTTCAAGACTACTTCCACGTAATTTATAACCGTACCGTTGCCGGACCAAAATCTGATCGGTGCCAAAAAATAAAACACATGAAAATTTCTAATTAACGGAATGTCTTGTCGGTTACATCTAGCTTCAGAGTCTCTAAGTCATAACTTAGAAGCAAAAAAGGTATTAATCGAAATTAAACAGCTGATTTTTACCGACACACTTTGTTGAAACTTTAACCGAAAGTGGCCAGGTTAGTCATCGGCTTCTTGCAAGTTTTCTCTTGTTAAAAGAGCCTTAACGTTAGTATTTTTTTCTTGATATTACTAAACCAAGGGCTGAACTTTGCAGGGATATTAAGACTTCACGATATAAAACATGGGCATGGAAGGTCTGAAAAACAGGCCATTTCCGGTTGCTTCCCATATGCTTCAAATAGGTCCAAGTTGACGTAACCACTGGCTAACAAAAATATTGCCATGAGCTGATTTGTTTACCCATAAAAAAAACTAAGAATAGGGCATTACAAAGATAGTCTTCTTTTTGTCAAAAATTGATTATACGTTGCTAAAAGAGATATTGAAAAGTGGCCAAAGTTGCACTTAAAATCAGTCTCTGGGGACCCCTGAGGGGTTGATATCCAAACGTGGCTGAAAAAAGTTCATTGAAGCTGAAACTTTGGCATATTACAGAAGTCCTCTTAACAACATCGTGTACCAATCTTAAGCGAAATGGGCCGACTCTCATTTCCAAGTCTGCCCAGGCAGAAGCTCTAAACAGGTAAACGGTAACGGTACTGCCTCCTCCTCAGAAGCTTCGATTTCAGTCACAAAACAGATGAAGCAGGCGGGCTAGAAACACGAGAAACTGGGGAAACGCACGCAAGGGATCACGGGAAGTAGAAAGAAGAGAGTCGAAACGCCTGCGAAAATTTGGTCGATTTCTTGGCAATTTTGTCGTTTTCTCGTCATGGTACTTTTCCCGAGTTTTTAATCCTTAGTAGTGATCGGATTTAGTAGTTCATTACTGAACACGATGTAAACGCTAAGTATAAAGACCAAAGGTCCAAAATTTGCAATATTTCGGTCTCGAACGATGGCTGCAAAAGAGGCATAGAGGACGAGTCATATTTTTAATTCCAACTGCTTTAAGACCTTGAAGAATCATTTGATGACTTGACGATATCAGGTAAGTCTTTTTTAAAAGTTAAATTTGAAGGTTTTTTTTTATAAATTTCAATTGTCAATGTACAAACTGACGATCTGGGTGGTTTCGTGCTCTGCCTTCGGTTTATTTTTTTTTTCCCTGTCGGTGAGCAGACCCAGACTCCCACTCGCTCGGCCAAATGTCGTCACCGGATGATGTCATCATCAGCCAATTACAGGCCATTTTTCAGCTCTTTTCGTCATATCCCCCTCAGGAGCATTTTGTCAAGTTAGCAAATTAACTATTCAGACAGAACATGGCCGTCTGTGAGAAATGTTTATTTGGTCAAAATTGGGCCAAACTCCATAATTCATATGCCGAAAGGCGAGAGTCACGTTTCGCGTAATTAAAGTCGGTTGTTATGTAACAGTAGATGACGGCGGTAACTATATCACGTTTCACGAGCTGGTTTGCGTAAAGATTAAAAAGATAATGCTTTTCTTGTTACAAACACGCAGTCGGACAGTGTGAGTAACCGTGAGTTTTAAAGCGCGGTACCATATCGGAAACCCGAACGCTATAAAGAAGCTAACCATTAACCCCTTGCATTAACCCTAACCCTAATCAGTATTTTCAGTGTTTAGGCCTATAATCAGTATTTACTTTGTGTACGCATCACAAGGTATCCAAGGGCGGTTTGAGATATGGAAACAAGTCCTAACCATCTTTTAAATTGTTTCCGGAGTGATGGGCTCCTGTTTCCGGGTAATGTTTTCTCGCAAAACGTTGTTGCTAAATATTACGTAATATTTTTGTGAGCGCAAAAGAGTTAAAAAAGCGCGGTTTTAAGTTTTTTTTAAACTTCTTGTTTTTTTTAGTTTTGTCGGTTACAAATCCCAAACCTCTGCGGATGATGTCATCATCAGCAGGCCATTTCTCAGCTCTTTTCTTCATACCTCCTCTCAGGAGAGTTTTGTCTAGTTAGCGAATTACGGTAAATAAACTTGCGGTTAGTTGGGGAGGGCTTATTTGGTTAAAATTGGGCCAAAATCCCTCGGAGATGCACGTGAAGGCATTTGCAAGGATAAAGAATGTAACTTAGGACCAGTTGCTGGCTGCTAAGGCTTAAATTATCCAGCGTTAAGCTCAGTGTATATTCGTTTTGCTTGCATGTTCACTTTCGAAGGGAATATTCAATGCGCTAAAGAAGGTATTACGTCTGTCGTCAGCCATGGACTCCGCTGTTGGTGATAAATAAGATCGTCTTTACTGGAATGCCCTTACGGTGATAAATAAGATCGTATTTACTTCGCCAGAACCAATGGTGGAGTTTTCTGGGAAAAAAATAAAACCTTGGCTTTGAACATATGCAAATATATATTCGTTTGAAAGGTCAATTGTGAGACCTTTTCTCCTTCGAGCTAGGTAAATTAAGTCTCCGATTACAAATGACGCAACCACGCTATGCAAAGAATGTGAAAATCTCTTACAACCCAGGCACTGAGCCAACTTTGAATCACGCAATCTCTATTGTTTCCAATGTTTTAAATTGTTTCCGGGTAATGTTTTCTCGCAAAACGTTGTTGCAAAAATATTACGTAATGTTTTTGTGAGCTCAAAAGAGTTAAAAGAGCGCGGTTTTAAGAGTTTTTTAAACTTCTTGTTACAACTGGTTTGTTGCCTCTGCAGTACTCCAACAAGCCACCAGCGTGTAACAAATACATTGCGAACATCATTGCCGTACAGCTTTTTTTCGTTCTAGCAGATCAGAGGCGGTTTCTTCGATAATTTTTCGGCATGAAAAGGGCATCGAGATGGCGAATCCTGTAATGATGCTGTAGCCCGTTCGATTGTAGGAAAACAGCTTCCTCCTGGCACACTGGATGAGGAAAAACCACTTTCCCTTCAAAATTCGTAAAACGAACAAGTCAGTATATGCTCCTTTTTGAAAATTGCGTAATCATCCGCCATTGAACATTCCGCCATCTTGAAAGCTAAATCTCCCAGATGTCTCGCATCCTTTCCCCTTCCATTGAACATTCCGCCATCTTGAAAGCAAACTTCTGACTATTAACAAAAGGATATTAGAAATTTGTTAAAACAGTTCCAAATTTCCCGGCAGTTTACAAACTGAATAGCAAAGCAAACGACTTAGCAGGTGACGTAATTGACTGACAACTTTGTATAAGCGTAAACATAACTTCTTATAAAAAGAAAACCAACATTAAACCTACATTATATAGAGATTATTGTTGAGGCTATTCCTCAACAAATCGTTAAAGCATGTAACATTTTGTCGATTTCTCTCCAAACCCAAACTTGTCAGACTTCAAAATTAATATCTATTCCAAAGTAAGTTAATTTCCTAATAGAAAATGATCAGGCGCCCTTAAGCGCCCCTCTGGTTAGTGAATCATACGATGCTGAAGTTGGTGAATTTTTGCAATTATTTTGCCTTTCACGCTATGACTGTATGACGAAGAACCCGCGAAATGTTGCGTGCAGCCCGTGTAATCTCCTGGTTTTAAAAACCAAATTTTACTACTTTTCTTCAATTTACTAGGTAAAAACATATAATCAATTATTTCTTGTTCCGAATCAATGGAGTTTTCAACCAAGAATAGTTATAGTTTGTTTTTCAGACGTCGCACCTCTTACCATTTTCCTGCTATACACCTGTATAAATGTATTCGTCTAAAGTTTGAGATTTTTTGGCGGTAAATAAGACAGCACGATCGCTAAACACTAAGGAAAACCTAGTTGTTTTCGTGGTATTTGTATCCTTTTAACTGGCTTTATTTTCCATGCAGTTGTTAGGTTGCATTGATGTTATTATTTTACATCTGTTGCCTGATAGATTGCCGGTGTTTTTACAAGTTAACGTTATTCAGTGAACAGTTGCCTCTTTATTATGAGGAAAAATTAACAACAAATTATCCAGTTGTTCAAGCAGTTCCTTTGTTTTTTATGTGATATTTATTTAATAGTTCTTGTACACGTTGGTCAATAGACCCTTTGCATAAATGGCGCCTAAATTTAAATAACAATACTGATACATCCTTAGCCTCACATTCAAGTGAAAATTCCTTTGTCTTTAATCATGAATGTGAGGCTAAGGATGTACCAAGTATTGTTATTTAAATTAAGGCGCCAATTATGCAAAGGGTCTATGTTTCTTTGCAATTCTTGTTCTCAACAGGGATCAGGGTATACACAATTGATTAGGAACTGATTTCCATGGATATTAATTCATAACCAATGTTGTAACCAGGAGCTGTGGAATGAAAAGAGACAGCCCCTATTCATATGCTGTCTCTACAATGTAGCTTTGCATGTGTATGTCTGATGAGCTTGCCTTTATGACAAAGAAACAGCTCCCAATGTCAATTATTTACTTTCATGTTTTGGAAAAATTTGCTCCAAATTATTAGCATATCAGGTTGTTTAATGTAATATTCTATGATGCATTTCTTGACCGGCAGTTTCAGGCTGTAAGATAAATGTTGATAACATATTTCAATTTAAGATTGCTCTGGATTGTTTTGTTTCTGTAATGTGGAGCTATTTGCTTGTTGCAATCTGTGTTCTGCATGTGCATGTGTTAAGTACCTACATGTCCTGTACCTCATATTCAGTCATCTTGGTACAAGGCCAGGCTTGAAATCATTACTTGCCTGGTTGCCCAGAATTACTGAATAGTGATGGATGTTTTCCTAAAGTCCAGCCCAATTTGTCAAGGCAATCAAGACACCAGATAAGCACTTAACAATAGTCATCTCAAGTTTTTTTTTCAAACACTGTAAAATCTTAAAACTGTCTATCATTATGGTGTCAGACTATTCTGTCCTTAGTCCATTGACTTTATAGCATGAAGCAAAGACAATGGGAATCCAGTCCACAGTCAGTAATGGTCAAACACTGGATTACAATAGGTTCCTTTCAAAAGGTTATAATTTCTTAGGCACAACTAGACACAAAGATCAATTTAGAATTCTGACATACAAGTAAAGTGATGGACCTCATGTTGTCTTTTTTCTATATTTATAGTTGGCCTTGAATATGAGCATGCTGGTCACTGATTGCTTAGAATTTATCAGCCAATTTTTTTTATTTTATGTTCTGTTCTCTCCAAGGACAGATCAAGGTTTTTATTTAAAAGAGAAGTGACCACTTCAAACCATTTGTGTGGTATGGCAGCCTAGTCTCAACTTGGTTTCAACATTAAATACATACATACATACATACATACATTTATTTTTGTTTTCAAATAAAAAAATTACAAATTGAACATGCCCGCGGATAGCATATGCTAGTCTAGGCGGGTCATGTTAACAAAAATTATTAATAAACAACTAGGTATAACTAAATACAAGAGGATTAAGGAGACTAAAATTGACAACAATAACTAAGGACCAATAATAAACTAACGGAATTACAAATGGTAATTAACAACAGTTACGACGAGAGACTAGAGATACACGAAAATGATATTGTTGAATATTAAAGATACATACTAAGAGGAGAATAAATTCAGCTTTACTTTTTGAATAATAACTGGTAGATCAATGTAACAGTCTTCTGAAGCTAGAATTTCAAAAAGTATTTGTTTTATTTTCCTCTTAAAAACAGTTTTTGGAAGTTTTCTTAAAGACATGGGCATTTCATTCCAGATTTTTGTTCCGATTCTAGAGAATGAGTTCACTTGAATTGAAAGTCTAGAACTTTGTGTGTAAAAGTTATTTGAAACAGATGATCGAGTATTATAAGAATGAATATCGGAAATGTCTTGGAAGAGATCTTGAATGTTTCCAGGAGCATTTCTGTGTCTTATTTCAAACATAAGGTTAGCTAAAAGCTCATAATACAAAAATTTTAACGGTAAAACACCGGCATCAATAAAAAAAGGAATCGTATGCTGATTTCGCTCAGAAAAATAGATAAAGCGAAGAGCTCGCTTTTGGAGTTTGAGAAGCTTTTCAAGGTGAGATTTATATGCTTGGCCCCAGGCCGTCAAACCATAAGTTAAATAAGGAGTAACTAGGGATCTATAGATAGTTAAGAGAGTATGTCTTGGCAGAAAATGCCGTAGTTTACAAATCAATCCTACAGTTCGGCTTATTTTAATAGCTACATGATCCAATATGTTGTTTCCAAGAAAGATTATTATCAATTATTACACCTAGATATCTCACATTAAAGACATAATTATTTTGAAATCTGGGCTGTTTGACTGCCAGAGGGCTGCCCAAGCTTAACTGCATTTAACAAAACATACAATTCTTGTCATACCCCGGTAACCCTCCCCCAAGTTAAATGCCCATTGATTTGGTCACCTTGACTTTTTTGTAACTTGCTTTGATTGACTTTGCAATTTTTTTGAGTTTAATGGGGAATATGTCAGTTTACAACCAATGTAAAAAAATCCAAGGCAAAGGGTATACCTAAATATGTGCACTACGGTCTACCTCACATCATCTGATTATGACAGTGCATGTACATGGTAAGGTTTCCATGACCAGATTTAGGTACAGTATTGCAAAAATCCTACCCACTAGTAACTATGACATCACTGAAAAAAAAATTATCTTACTTGCAAATAGATCTTTACAAGTAAACTCCTTGTCACAGTCCTTAATGTTACTAACTTCTGTTAATAATAAACTATATCTCAGGCAATGATACATATGACATGTTGGCACAGTACATAACACAGTGTTTCTTGAGTTCACTGTAAAATAATAAAGTAGAAACATTTGAGCCATAAACGTATAATTAAATGTAAACAAACAGCTGAAACACAGACAGCCTGAAGTAAATATAAGCAATTTGCATTCAAGCTTAGATGACCTCAAATTTTCAGTCGCGGACTTATTCAAGGATATTCGATGAGAAGCGTAACCGGCATTACTCGGGAAGCACAGGTATTCAAGTGTTGCCATACGTTACAAAGTGGCAGGATATGTAGAGGAAATATGTTGTAAACATCTATCTGCGTTTTGTAGGATCTCGATTGATCGGTCGATCGCGCGTGGGCTCATCTTTACTCTGGGACTCGATCAGAAAAAGCCATGGATTTTTGTCGTCTTCATCGATTCACGATGTGAAGGAAAAGTAATCCAGAGAATTGTGAGGCAGAAGAATGTTCGATGGTCCAGCATTTATATCGAAAATATGAGCGAAATTCCGCTTTAAGCGTATCTTCGGTCGCCTGGTCAGAGATCCGAACGCCTCGAGAGCTCGAGTAAACTGAAGCCCATTGGATTATTTACCCATGTTGCATTTCGGACCGTGTCCAACCTCCTCTGAGTTGATGGTGAATATGAGCCACAGATCGAATATGTCGATTTAGATGTTCTTGGTTTGTTTACTTCTCGCACTGATAAAGCTTATTAAGGAGACCTGTCAGGAGCCGCTCAGTTTCTCAGTTGCCCACCCTCCCTCCGCTTTCCCAGAAATTTACATGTTATCCCCCTACCTAAGAATGTAAGCTTACATTGTGCTCCCCCCCTCTCGTTTTACTGCCTCCCCTGCTGATAATTAATACATAGTCCCTAAGATTAAATAGATATTGAAAATGAAATTTTAAAGTTATTAACTTTTTTTCACCCTTCCATTCTTATTCTGAAATGTAGAGGAAACCCTAGACACCTGCAACCGAACACCAAGTAGTCATATCATAAAACTTCCACCAGGATGCCATGAACGGTTCACGAGCAAGAACACCTTGGATATTGGCCAATGTTCTGATGAACCGTGTTCTCAGAATTCATCCCTTTCGCAAACTTGCTCTAGTAACGAAGATTGTTGCTGCGGCCCTAGGGGCAAGGACTACCAAGAGAAGCTTTTGATAACTTGTGGCGGAGGTTACAGCGAAATGATATTTTACCGCGTCAAAGAATGTGGCTGTAGCTCATGCGTGAAAAGGGAAACTGTAATAAAAGGTGAACAGCTAGTCATTACAGTTAATGTTACTGTGTTCGACTGTTTAAATCATAATTTATTATTAGCGTAAGTTACCGTTAATTCATATCTGTGGCATAAGCTACAGGGTAACTTTTGCTTAGCAACCCAGCTTCACACACACAAAAAAAACATAATGATACCCTTTGTTTACCCGGATCAATATCAGTATCTGGGAAATTTCGCACCTACCCCTCCCCTAATCCAACATGATATAATAAGTTAATAAGTTAGTATTACTGTTGGGTTAAGGGAGGGGTAGGTGCGCAGCTGCCCAGATACTGATATTGATCCGTTTACCCTTGGCAGTGTCTATAGCACAGATGCTAGTTAAGAATCCATCTGGACGAGGGAAAACGTACCAGTTATTTACAAGCATGGCTGAGGATCTGAACTACAAGCTATCGTGAAACAAATTCAGGTGTTGGGCGAACCAGGGACCTCTGTATTGCGAGTTCGACGCGCTGACCACTCGGCCACACTGCCTCTAACCGACTTATTCTAAGTAATCTTATTCTAAGTAAGCTTCGTCTAGCTGGTCGTTTTGGTTTTTTGTTGTTGTTGTTTGTTAAAATGAAGGCGGTAAAGAGTTACTGAAGGCGAAGGGAACTTCCACATTGTCGCAGTACTTTTTTGCCTGGTTCAAAGGACTCATCACCAAAAATCTTTAACATTGCATTGCAGGAGAAGTAGTTGGTGGCCCTAATAAAGTTCCAGTAAAGAACGTCAAAGTTATCTTCAGCAAGAAAGTTGTTGATAGGACCAACGAAGAAGGAAAATTTTCCTTTACCGTGGCTGACGACGTGGACCGTTTGACAGTCACATTTCAAGACCCAAAAGATGAGTTCTCCGATACTACCCAGACAATGCCATTTCAGAGGGGCCGAACTGTAGTCCAACAGGTATTACTACAGCAGGAGGACCCACCAGTGACGTTCGACAGTAGC
>JAHPZR010000495.1:5000-37727 GCA_019787425.1 Platygyra sinensis | reverse complement strand
CAACTTTATTCACACAACAAAAGCAGCGAGGTTTGTATCATGAAACAAAGTCACGTCCTGCCTTGCTGCCATTCAAAGGCCAGGTCACTGATCAGACAACTGTGAAGTGGTGGTGAGATTTAGTGTAGCAGCGGCGCCGGTCTTGAAATCCGGAGGTGGCGGGCTCAACTTCTGATCTGACCATTAGCTCTACTTGTGATAAATAGCCAACTGGTCTGCCTCCTCCAAATTGGGCTTTGAACCATGTTATGTTCATTTGCATTATTTATTTCCATTGACCCTGAAGAGCCTCACTTGGGGAGTGCTCAATTAATATTTGATTTTTCTTCAGTTACAAGAACGTTTTGACTTTACTTGTGGTCTTTTCAAGGCATCATTATTAAGACCAGTTTGAAGCTTGCAGGATTGTAATTATTTCAAATGACACGGAAACTAAAGGTTTACTTTTGTTCCTTTACAGACATTCCAAGGAAACCGAGACCGAATGTCTGTCCAAACACATCCCTTTGATCCACCAGTCTATGGACGGTTCATTCGAATTATACCACGTGGCTGGAGATCGCATATTTCCATGAGATTGGAATTGTACGGAGGACCATGGAGTAAGTTGTTTAGCGCGCATGCGTAGTAATTTTGTCTCCATTTTACGAGAAGGATGTATTGACATCAATTTATAATTCTTCCATTACGTCCTTTCTTATTCGAATGAATTGTAGGTACTTGCAACTAGTCTCGTAAGCAATTAATTAAGCTAATATGAGTACAGTCCAACGATGATGTGGCGTTTTTAACACTGGAATTCCTACCGGGACAAATTTCGACAACTCCCTAAAAATGCCTTTAAAAACCATGTACATGATTTGCTACTCTGGAAGCTGAGGATAATTATGTTGAAACGCCTATTGTTCTATTGCACATTTTACATAATTTATGTATAAGAGGCATAGTTTTGTTAGACTTTCTTTTAAACTTCTTATCCTCCTTTTTTCTTTTTCATGTCATCTTGTTTTCATTCCTTAAATCTAATTTTGTTGTATCGCTCTAATAAAACGTTTATAGTAAACATAACGGCCAGAAAAAATCTTATTCTCCAGTGCCGGGTTGTTTGAAAGTCAGTTAACGCTAACCCGGGATTAAAAGTAAACCAAACTATTAATTTTCTTGTACAGAAATATTTTCCACCACCTATGTTTTGTGTAGGTTGAGATTATTCAAACGCAAAACAGAAGAACAAACAATATATACAGAAAAACTCATCGAATAGTTATAAAACCTTATGAAAATTCTCGCTAATCATTGGTTAGCGCAACTAGGGTTTTTAGCAACTAGGCCCAGATGAGAGATAAATGCAATTTAAGTCGCTGTGCCGTCTTATCGAATCTCTCATAGTCGAAATCCGAGTGACTAAGACGTATAGATGAGATCTAAAGCACACGATAGAAGGAGTACATCGGTACATACCGAAACCGGTTTTGACATGGATATTTTGACTAAATGGTTAACAATTCGCTTATCTGGCATGTTATAGATCGTTGTGATATGCCCCTCGGTGTGGAAGACGGCCGAGTTCCAGACCCTCTCATGCGCGCATCTTCATTCTACAACTACTACTGTGGACCATTCAACGCCAGGCTCAACAGGCGACGTTACGGCCGGCAGGGAGGGGCCTGGTGCGCAAAGAGGCGGGACAGACGTCAATGGCTTCAGATTGATTTTGGCGCCCTCACCAAAGTTTGTCGTGTTGCGACTCAAGGAAGGCAGAACTCCGCCCAGTGGGTCACAAGTTATTATATAACACACAGCAGAAATGGATACAAGTTTATTCCATACAGGGAAGGCAGACGTACTAAGGTATGAATGAATGTGTATTTATATACCGCGCATATCACATATCGTCTCATGGCGGTTTACAATTCTTATTGAGTCAGATCGAACGTCAGCTTGTGAAGGCGCCTCTGGCTGCCGCTATCAGTTCATATTTGATCTCACTCACCCACCCAACCCATGCATGAAATGTAGGATGAAACTGGAGATAGGCCACCATAACGGGAACTACGTGCCCTACTCTTTTCGATAAGTGTGTGGGTTCTTTAAGGTTCCCCACTAACCATGTAACACTGAAGATGCAGGAGAAGACTTGAATGTCAACCATTTGCAGACATAATTACAAAGCCTGAAGCACATTCTCCTCAGTCATTTTAAAGCCCTGAGTGTTGGTCCGGTCTGGGGCTCAAACCCTCGACCTCCAGCGCATGCAGCAGACTGGCGCTCTACCAACCGAGCTAACCAGGCGGCGGCTACGCCGTAGCGCTTTCCCGTGTCAAAGATTCAACAAAACTGTATACTAAAAAGTTTTGATATATATTGTAAGGTATAAACTTTTCAGTGGGAACCGGGGACTCCGAATCGAGCATTCCGGGGTCGACTTGAGCCCTAGCTCTCACAGTGCCTCTCTCCACCCAGATGTATAAATGGGTACCGACGATTTAATGCTGGGGGGTAGCTCAGCGATGGACGAGTATCCCACTCAGAGGGGAGTAGTGTCATTTCATGTTATTGAAACTGGAGATAAACACCAGCGTAATGGGCCACTTTGTTTGTATGTAGACTTTACCACAAACTCTTCAAATAGTGAAGTTGTGGACCCTCACAATTACAGACCAAACGTTCCTTCTACGCCATGTAAAATAGCAAACATCAAAATTTTGAAAAAGCGACTTTTTGCTCTACAGTTCCTCGTTAAATTCAGGGTTCTCATTAAGTGCCGGTCGCCGGCTAAAAAACCGGCTACTTCGATTTCTGAGCCGCACTCTTCGTGAAATATTACGTTTGTACGCTCTTAAGAGTAATTCATGGGAAACGTGACTAAACCTTGTCTGTCTTTTTCTCAGGTTAGTCAAGGTTGTAGCTGGAGAGGGGGCATGGGGTCAGAATGTGATGTCCATTTTCAATTACGCTAGCGCTGTAGGATAAAAATTGAAAAAAGTTTTGTAATTCCTTCATAGCCCATTGCAGAAGTGTGAGAGGACTGGGACGAGTTTCATCTAAAATCTTCCCAAAAGAAAAGCTACCCAGCCAAGTTTAAGAGTTTTCAGCTAGCTGAAAACTGTCCAAATGTGAGCCTCGCAAAAGTTGCAAAATTCAATACAAAACCTGATAATTTTGAGGCCTGTCTGCCCAGTCCATACAAACTCTCTATTTTAGGTGATATTTGAAGATCTATCATTTTGTCATTTTCGTACCCTAAATACTTCTATTCTTAGTAAAGACTCTCAAATTTAGTTGATCTTTCATTTGAATATTTTAGTTTTTCAAAGAAATGGAAAACAACCTTACTCTTTCCCAGTCCTCTCACGTTTTTTGCAATGAACTATACTCTTGGCATATTGAACTTTTCCAAAATTGGTTTTGTTTTCACTTGAAAAATCTCCAACAGAATGCATAAAGTAGCATTTCAGAGCCTCTCAATTTCCCCCAGACCTCCCTGAGGATTGATCCTTTGGCACTCCTTCACACTATGTGTGAAACAAATCCTCTAATCCCTAATTTAATTAAAAGCTACTAAAGCATCTCTACGTTTAGTATCACTTCATACTTACAACCCTGAGACGTTTTGTGTTACTTTGTTCGTGTTATAATTTTCCCGGATTCTTTTTTAGATTTTCCAGGGCAATTATGATCAATTCATCATCGTGCGTCACAGACTAGCCCGGTGCATCACTGCACGCTACTTCAGAATTCATCCAGTCACCTGGTACAGCTGGATCTCAATGCGAGTGGAATTTTACGGTTGTGTTGTTGGTAAGTGATCAATCGTTCTTTTTACGATAACTGCAGAAATTCGCGCGCGCTCATTGGTTAAATTTTATTGTCCATATGCGGACAGACAGATAAATTTGAAATTCATGCGACGCGTCAGCGAGCGAGAGCGGGCAATTCGACAATTTGTTATCGTAAAAAACAAATTGATGTCAGTTTTTAATGCGTCTGTCCTGTTATTGACAATGAATTTCGTCATAACATTGTCAAAGTAGTCTGCGGATCCACTCGGCTATCGCCTCGTGGATCCACAGCTACTTTGACAATGTTATGACGAAATTCATGATCAATAACAGGACAGACGCATAAAAAACTGACATCAATTTGTTAAATTGCATTAATTGGTCAGGCAACGACTTACCATCATGAGGGGGGTGGGGAGGAGGTGGAAGGAAAGATGAATCGAAAGGAAAGGACCTTTACCCATAAGCTGGGTCGATGGTTTGCCGCAGCTAAAGCCCTCTGCAGAACCTCTGATTTCATTCGCTTCACACACCTCTATTGGTTCGTTGTTTCTTTTTTGTTCAATCCTAATGATCCTACTATCTCGTAAGAGTGAGATTTTACGAACGTTTGAACGTGTTCAAAATTAGACTGAATTATACAAAATGGGCAACAAAATTATCTACCACACAAATCATTGTAATTTTTCATAGATTACGACAACTTTAAAATTTCACTTTTAAAAGGCAGTGATCGCGAGCGAAAAAATGTTCTTTGGTAGTTTTATAGTTAAAACAACTTCGTTTTTTCGGTAGGAAGAATTGTTTTCTTATCCATAACATTTTTTTTGTTGGAATACAGTTCATATCTCAACAATCTGTCACTTTTGCAAAATTCGTCTTGATTATGGCCAGTTACATTCCCTTTTCGTGCTGATGGCGTTCTCTTGAGAAAAGCAGTTTAATTCATCGCGATGTGAAATTCTGATAAAAAAGGTGTAGTATTGAAATCAGTAAGGCCCTGTTCAGAGGCCGAACTTTTCATTAGCGGAACTTAATTCGAATTTGAACCGACCCAAATGATCAAAAGTATACCTGTTGACTCAGACGTTTAACTTCAGACGTTTAACCTTTATTCGCCGAACTTAATTTAGTTTAAACCAAAACACAACGAAATGTTCGCGGTTTTCTATCAAAGTGTAAACTGCCGATAAAATACGTTACGACAATTTATTATGCACATAAAAAGATCGACGTCTGAAGCTAAGCCGTTCCAAAGCCGAAATCTCAGCTGACCCAGGCGGGAAGAACATCAGCTGAATCGTTCAAAATTCAAATAGCCGTTCTTAACTTTTCAGATGCCGAACTTTTTATGGCCTTTAAGCATTCAACGTATTATGTTCGGCTCATGAAAATTTTACGTGTTCTACGTGTTATGTTCGGCTCATGAAAATTTCGGTGTCTGGATTGGGCCTGACTTTCACTTCAAATTTCTCAAGGACCACGCTGCAACAAGCCCTTGGGGATGCAAAATGGCCGCATCAAAGCAAACCAACTTAGTGCTTCGTCTAGCTGGGACAGAAACCATGCACCGAACAATGGCAGGCTTCATCTGCACCGTGTCGGTGCGCGAATGGGGGCCTGGTGCGCACGCCACAACAACCGTCTACAGTGGTATCAGGTGAATTTCGGACGCCCTACAAGGGTGGTGAAGTTCGCTATTCAAGGACGACAGGACGCCCGTCAATGGGTGACTCAGTGTTATTTGTCATACAGCCAAGATGGAATACATTATGCGGAATTTAAGGAAAACAGCAACCGAAAGGTAGGGGTTGTAGATTTTTTTTAATCCACTTTGAAATGAAATACACAGTGCATAAATATCAGAATAATTACAGGACAAGTGATAAAATAAACAACGGGTTAAGTGTCAAACGTATGTAGCACTTCTGTGCAACTGAACTGAGGACACTGTAAGTAAATAGAAAAACATGGCAAATAAAACATATACTATTAAGAGTCCCAACTTGTAGAAGCCTGACAAGTTGGCAATTAACACGACGTGTTCGAGGAGTTGAACGCGGGACTACCGAGAACAATTCCGGATAGCAGTAGGGTGGAGGATTTGAACCAGGGACTTCCAGATTTCAAATTCAGTGTGTTAAACCACTCCGCCACGCCGACTCCACATGAGGCTCTAATTGCTCAGACGACCTCCAAGAGTTTAAGCTACAAATTTTAATATCCAATATTCAGCACTGCAGGAGAGAACAGCTCAAAAGGTTTATTTTCGCAAACTGTAAAGCTCTTACCACAAGCACAGAACACACAGATTGTTGTGTTGCCAGGAGTCAGCACGCAAACGCACAAATTGATCCAGCAGCTTCCATATTGTTTAAAACCAATTACCATAATTTTATATGGAGGAACAAAATTACTTAGTCTGTTTAATTAAAAAATATTTTTAATTGCTTAATTTCCATTTAGATCTAGGATCATTCGTAAACGTTTTAGAAAACTTAGAGCAGGCTTCATAAACCCCAGCTACAACTCTCTTTCACAGCTTTTTTTTTCACTGTCTTACTTAAATCCGTCATCATAAACTGTATGAAAAGGCCAGCTTGAAAGAGCTTCTTGATAAAGCTTCTTGCTTAAGGAAATTATACCTGCTGGTAAAGTGTAAACATTAAAAAAGAAAGTAATAATATAGCGGTACAGAAATTTAGTTTTACTGCTAGCAACCTGCAATTGGTTTCTTTGTGTGGGGTGGAGAAAATTACTCTATTGTCAAAGTTGCGAAAATGATTAAATGACCAACTTAGTTCAATAAATGATATTTACTTTGTATAATTTCATATGCGGTACAACTGATCAATCAAAAAACATGATGTTTCTAAAATTAAAGGTGGATTTTGGTTAAGATATTATCATTATAGCTGTTCGACGTGTTGATGTGTCGAACATTCATTTAAAATTAATGTCAAAATCTTTTTTCCCCATTCTTTGTGAATCAAATCAAAGAGAATAGCACATTTCCGGCCGTGATGCGATCTTCAGCATTTCGCTCACTAATGACTGTGTTTTGTACTATGGAAACCTTACGACGCTGGCGGAATCCGACTGCATTATTTTCCGAAAACATTGTTAAGCCGCTAGTACCGACAGGACAGTTTAATCCGAAAACTAAACCAGCAGATAATGTTACTAACATCCAATGCGACGAATTTAACAGCACAGGCACAACAGAACTCGCTCTGTGTCGCTGTTAATTCTCCTGCAGAAAACATTTCTAGTGTTTGCGCGTACAGCCTCATTTTACTGCTGAGTTTCTTCGGGAACGTCCTCATAATAATCATCATCTTTAAATACCGAGATTTACGCAAGACAACCAACTATTTCATCGTGAACATGGCCGTCTCAGATTTGATATTTGCGCTTGTGGTATTTCCTTTTCAAATAACTGGATTGATGACTGCCTCATCGTACTGGCCCGTCAGGGGAATCTTAGGATCGTTTTTTTGCAAGTTGTTCCATTTTGCCAACCCTGTGTCCATCCAAGTTTCCGCTCAAAGCTTGGTGTGGATAGCAATTGATAGATTTGTCGCAGTCGTTTTCCCATTGAGGATTGGCCTCATTTCAACCAAGATTCGCACCATAGCTATCGCATCCTCTTGGATTTTTGCAGGCTTGCTCAATTCTCCAAAGCTGATAATTTGGGAACTTGTTCAACATGGCGACTACGCGTTCTGCAGCGCCGTAAGATCAGTTTTCACTAACCACCAGGCTAACTCAGTTTATGTCTGGTTTCAACTGACTTTCTTTCTGTTCTTTCCGTTATTTACAATAAGCGTATTGTACACTGCAACAGCAATTGCCTTAAAAAGACAGAATAAAGCTCTAACGGATAGCGCGCCCAGTGTACAACGACTTTCCTTGAAGAAACGTAGACAAGCCATTCAAATGATGATTGTTATCGTAGCGTTGTTTTTCATCTGCGTTATTCCATATTCTTCGCTGCATTTCTTTCCCTATATAAATTGGGAACCTTCTTGTGTTTTATTAGACTGTTTTATTTCTGGGCGTTTTTCGCGTATTGCTCTTCTGCTGCAGTCAACCCAATAATTTGTCTGTCATTCGTTGAAAGTTATAGACGTGGATTGAGAAACATTTTGTGTTCTTGTTGTGGAAAGCGGAACAATCTGATGTCGAAACGCGGTCAAGTAACTTTACAGGGAAGGAAAAATGTTCGTGGAGTAAACAGTCCACGAACTTTCAATGACAGCTTAGAAAACTATGAAGAAAGTTTGGATACTGCATTATAGAGATATTGCATGGTGTCCCTAATACTGAAGAAACTCAACCTTAACTCGGCGGACCTTCATTATTCTTTCTTTAATAGTTCAATCTTTGGGGATAAAAGTGGAACGTGGGGAATTATGGGACGGTCTGTCTGTCTTCACCCATTCATGACCCACAATCCTTCACGCCTGCCAGTCACATAAATTTGACATATAATATTAAGGTTGCTTACATTCTTTAACGCGCCTTACTCAGTTTACATTCGCCTTTCGATACCTTGTTTCTGAAGCTATCTAGGTACGTATGCCAACGCAAAAGAAAGATATCTTCTATTAGTATAAATTTACCGTAGTCTATTGTGAATCCTATCTAGGTACGTATGCCAACGCAAAAGAAAGATATCTTCTATTAGTATAAATTTACCGTAGTCTATTGTGAATCCGTGAATTTGATTGCCTATATTACCGTTTTATATCTGCTGATAGAAAACAGTTACGCATCAGTGCATATCGCGCATCACGTTTGAACATGATGTAAAACTGTTCTTTTATACCCTTTACTTGACATTTTTTTACTTTTTATGCAATGAGACTACGGTAAATTTATACCAAAACAATTAGACTACGAGCCAGAGTTTTCTACGAGCGATAGTCAACTCGGCTGCGCCTCGTTGACTATCTGCTCGTAGAAAACTCTGGCTCGTTGTCTAATTGGTAATTATTGTTATGACTCGCAACGTGAAATTACTTTTCTCTGCTAAGACAAAACGAAGAAGTTAAACATGTGAAGGTCCCGAAGCGGCCAAGCGAGCAACGAATTGGCTAGAGGTCCGGCCGGTAATGAATAAACAAAACGAAGGACTTTTCTGAAATTCTTAGCTAACAAGAGTGCTCACAGAATCCAGTCTACGCTATAATAAAAGAATAATAAAATAAAAACTTTTGAAACCATGCATCGGAATCAGTGGCTGATCTGGACCTTAAGGGGGGTTTTGATTTACTTGCCCCAGTTTTGATTTACTTGCCCTGCTGGCTTTTCTCCCTTGCGTCATTTCTTCTAGTCTGAATTTCAGCCGTCTCTTCCCTTTACCCCGGGGTAAAGGGAAGAGACGGCTGAAATTCAGACTACATTTCTTCTTTTTTTGGCCAAAATAATGGGGGGGGGGGGGGGGGGGGGGAAAGCAGGGCCCACCCCTAGATCTGCCACGGGGAATTGGATTCATTTTCGAATTCATGGTGACAAGAGTGCGATAGCATAGTTGAAGATTAAAGCAGCAGATTTAAATAATGTCAGCGACATCTAAAAACGACGATTTCGATTTCTTCAGAATCTTCAAACTCGGGGTTGGTGTGCATATCGCAATTTTTAAAGTGGTTATTTTTGTTTCGAATTAGAATCCCTGTATTAGGAATTTATCTCTCCTTGCAACTTTGCCGTGTTGTAAATATAATATTTTATTTTTAGTGATGTTTATTGTAATTAGTATTTGTATACATTGGTTTGTTGATTTAAGACTATAGGTAAAACATCTTCCTGTAGAATGTATGAAAATGATTGAAGTCCACAGTCCAACTGACAGAATTCAATCTCCTTATTTGAAATGGTGTTCCTCCGTGTTAACATAACTCCATTGTAAAATAGACTTATTTAACTTTCCTCTCTATGATCGCCGTGGGGTAAATAACCTGTTATTGAAAAGTAGACAAATAATCATAACATACTGATCTGAACACAGTCTTTATTTGTACAGGTTAGTGGAAAAATTAAAATAATTCATTTGGACTTGACACTATTTATTCCATCCGGCCATAAAGGTTGTTGAAGAAGGAGAAAACTGATATGAATTTTTAATTGTGGCATCTTCATTATTCCGAAGTCATTGTTTTATACTGATGAAGTCCTTATTAATTGCTGCAAGACTGCTGGTGTTTAGTGGGAGCCCATTGTTGTATTTCCTATTAATTCAGGCTTGCCATAATTATTCATTGTAAAATACTTACACTTTTTTCAAGCCTATGAATGAAAAAAAGGAAAATTAATAACGTTGGATTCAACAATATATCACTGTCCTTGACTGAAAGCTTGGCACGTATCGTCAATTATATAAGGGAGTGTTTTGAAACGCTAGCACTGACAGTGTGGTTGCCGTACAGCACTTTGATCATGTCGTTGTGGAACAAAACAACGGACCAACTAACTCCTAGCAAATCTGCCCAGGATCAAGTGAACTCCACGTGTTCCTTTGTGGATTCGTCTGCGGAGAGATTTTCCAAACTTTTCGCATTTTGCTTTACTTTACTGGGCAGTTTATTTGGAAACATCCTCATAATCATCATCGTCAACAAGAATCGAGATTTACGAAAAACAATCAACTATTTCATTGTAAACATGGCCTTGTCGGATTTAGTTTTAAACTCTGATTGTACTCCCAGTTGAAATAAGTAGGCTGGTGACCGACTCATTGCATTGGCACCTCAGTGGAATATTAGGATTGATTTGTTGTAAGTTGTTTTATTTCGCAAGCTCGGTGTCCCTTGTTGTGTCAGCTGAAAGCTTGGTGTGGATAGCAATTGACAGATTTGTCGCCGTAGTTTTTCCAATGAAACTTGGACTTATTTCGGGCAGGACTCGATCGATAGCTATCGTTTCTACCTGGATGTGTGCAGGCTTCTTCAGTTGTCCACTGCTTATAATTTCGAAACTTGTCGCAAGTGGAAGTGACATCGTTTGCGGAGAGACAAATATAGAATCATATCTCTTAAACAAGGATTCAGCTATCGAGGCATATGTTTGGTTTCAGTTTGTTTTGTTGATCATTGCTCCCTTAGTTGTAACAACCGTTCTGTACACTGCGATAGCAATCACCTTAATACTGCAGAAGAGAGCCCTCGCGAGCACCCCTCCAAGTGCGCAACGAAATGCTATGAAGAAACGAACAAAAGCTATTAAGATGGCGGTTGCTATCATGGCGCTTTTTAACCTTTGTGTAATTCCACACACGTTGCTGTATTTCATTCCATACTGGAGACCCTCTTGTGCCATTCAAAGAGTAGTATATTTTGTGACGAGTTTCTCGTTTTACTTCTCCACCAGTGTCAATCCAATAATTTGTCTGTCATTTGTCGAAAGTTATCGTCGTGGATTGAGAAACATTTTATGTCCCTGTGTTAGACAGAGGAACAATATGATGGTGATACGCGAGCAAGTAAGTCTGAAGAACTGAATGAAAAGTCTCCTGGATGAATAGTGAAGTCTTTCCCTATTAACGACTCATAATCCCTCACGTCTTTCCTTCATAAAAACTTGTCATGCAATAGTACCCGAAAGCTAAGATTTTACTATATGTAAGAATTTTACATTTAAGAATTTTTACATTCTTCAACGCGCCTTACGCAATGCAAGGGGAATTCGCGGCCTTTCGATAGCTCATTTCTGAAGATTTTCCACCACCCTGTCCACGTATGCCAACACCGAAAACAAAGTTTTTATAACGTCTTACAGCCAGGCTTTACTTCCTCACTATGCTCGATGTGAAGTAAACCTCCTGTTAGTAAAAACCAGACAAACCACCATGATATATGAATACGGTTCAGTTGATTGGTACATGTTCGTACAAAAATTAGAATAATTCTTTTGGACTTAAGGCTTGTTAGTCCTAACGTCCGTTTAGCTTATCGGAGATGGAAATAACATGCATACGAATAATATTCGAGGGATATATTTTTGAAATTAATATAAACTTTCTGGTGTTTATTCGTAGTTGTATTTTCTATGAATAAAAAAGGGAAAATTTGATAATATTGGTTTATGTATACATATCCTTGACTAACAGCTTGAAACAAGGGGAATGGAAGTTGTTTCTCTTTTTAATCAGTTGCAAGGAAGCATATGCTCATACAACGGTGTGTTTTTGAAGCGCTAGCATTGATAGTGTGGTTTCTGTACAGCTCTTAGGTCATGTCATTGTGGAAGAATACAATGGACCCACTATAATTCCCAGCAAATCTGCACAGGATCAAATGAACTCCACATGTTCCTGTGCTGCTTTGACTGCGGAGAGATTTTCCAAGCTTTTTGTGTTTTGCTCTATTTTACTGGGCACTTTATTTGGAAACATATTCACAATCGTCATCCTCTATAAAAATCGAGGTCTGCGAAAAACAGTTAACTATTTCGTTGTAAACGTGACATGGCATTGTCGGATTTAGTTTTAACTCTGATTGTACTCACATCTGAAATGACTAGGCTGATGACCGACTTCTTGCATTGGCACGTCAGTGGAATATTAAGATCGACTTTTTGTTATTTCGGGAGCCTAGAGTCTCTTCTTATGTCCAATAAAAGCTTGGTGTGATAGCAGTTGACAGATTTGTCACCGTAGTTTTCCAATGAAACTTGCACTTCTTTCAAGCAAGACTCGAACGATAGCTGTCGTTTTTTCCTGGATCATATCTGTGTGCAGGCTTCTTCAGTTCTCCAGTGCTTATCTTCGAAACTCTTTGCACGTTGCAATGACACAGTTTGTTCCGAGACCAATTCAGAATCATTCTACTTTAAGAAGGAGGCTAACTTGGCATGTTTGGTTTCTGTTTTCTTTACTTCTCATTACTCCGTTAGTTGTAACAATCGTTCTGTACAGCGTGATAGCAGTTACCTTAAATCTGCAGAAGAAGGAACTCGCGCCCCTTCCCACGCACAATTTTTGTCACGTCACGAAGAAACGAAGACAAATGGTTTTGCTATTGTCGTTTTCCTTTGCCTCTGTGTAACTCCACACTCTATTTTATATGTTATTCCATACTGGAGACCTTCTTGTGCCATGCAAAGAGTAGTATATTTTGTGGGGATTTTCTCGTTTTACTTATCTTCCATTGTCAGTCCAATAATTTGTCTGTCATTTGTGAAAAGCTATCGTCGTGGACTGAGAAACATTTTGTCCATGTGGCATAAAACGTAACAACAATTTGACGCCGAAATGCGGAGAAATAAATCAACAAAGATGAAACCTCAACGTGGGGAAAGCTTTCGACAGCTTTTCAAGAACACAAACAGCTATAAATTGGCGAAACAATGGACCCTGTTTTGTAGAGATGTAGTTTGACACGATCGAGGCGCTCTGGTCTGAGAACTGGAAAATAATGCGAGAGCATGTACCTGAGCAAATTTCTTTAAGAAATGTTGAGGAAAATTTAGGCATGCTAAGGAGTCAGTACCAAAAGCTGTACCAAGTTAAACAGGATAACAGGATAATCACGGTCTAGGTTATTTCAAAGGTAAAGTCACAAAGCTAGGATTTTATAACGATGAAAACACGGCAGGTTTTGCTCAAATTTACAGTTGCAATCATTGCAATCAGTTACATATTGGAAATTTTGGAGTAGTATAGAAAGCACTCGGGTAGTTGATTAAACCGTAGTCTTCGATGTAATGCAAATTATTAGGTTCGCCATTCTTTTTTGTGAATTAACCAATGCAAATGATCTTCTCCTTCAGTTGCATTATATACAGAATTAACGATGTTCTTCTCGCCTTATTATTTCATTATTACTACTCATGAAAATGCACATGTCTTCATAGTTCTAGTAGACATGCCATAATAAAGACAAATGAATAGCCCCATACAGAACGAAGTTTAGATAACACAGCAAGCTCGAGATGTCAATGGCATCAAACAAAACAGAAAGAAATTCTACTAGAAATACACCGCGCAAGCAGCTCTACAAGGCTATCCTTGTTTCCCTTGAAATGATTCATTTCTGACCGAGGTTATAGGAGCCTAGGAGAACGCTTGTCTCATTTTATTTGAAGAGACGCAAGGCCCAGCTAACAGCGGAGATTTGCGACCCGCTAATGGCTATACTAAACCATCATGACAGCTTTCTAACTTGAAAGCCGTTGTAATCAACTTCAGCAGATTACAAAAAGCTCTAAGGTTGTTTGCATTGATTATTGAACTTCCATTCGTCTTATTGTAAATATTGCTCAATGACAGCAGGGAAACCTTTTTATGTTGAGTATTAGTTACGATTTACCGCTCGGAATGTCAAATTGCTTCCTCTCTGAGAGGTCAAGAAAATGGCTTGTTTGAAATAGAAGGCTAAAAAGAAGTCAATCTAAATGGTAATACTTCTCTTTTGTAAACCAATGAATCCTTTAGCGAATTCAATATTTCTTTACCAGAAATAAATGAAAGTGCGAAATTGTTTTTCAGTTACTGTCCAATTTAATTTTTAACTGATGACTACAAACCGAAATATTAAAATTTATTTTCAATTATATCAGTTATTACGGAGCTGAGGATGCATTCGCTTGACCTTCGCACTAGCGCCGACAACACCCTTCTGAAAAGCAAAGCAGCGCATCATGTCATTGATAAACAACGCAACTGCACTTGACCAAGAGAACTCGACATGTGTCTTTGTTGATTCTAATGCAGAAAAAATTATCAAACTTTGCGCTTGTTGTCTTGTTCTGCTGGGCAGTTTATTCGGGAACGTCATCATAATCCTAATCGTCTACAAGAATCAAGATTTACGAAAAACAATTAACTATTTCATCGTGAACATGGCTGCGTCTGATCTGCTTTTCCCGCTGATTTTAATTCCTGCTCAGATAACTCAATTGGTCACCGAGCCATTGCAATGGCACGTCCGTGGAATTGTAGGATCAATTTTTTGCAAGCTATATATCTTCGCAGGCTCAGTGTCTCTTCTTGTTTCAGCTCAAAGCTTGGTGTGGATAGCGATTGATAGATTTGTCGCCGTGGTTTTTTCAATAAAACTTGGTCTTATTTCAGACAAGATTCGTACAGTAGCTATAGTTTCTACATGGGTTTTAGCAGGCGTTTTCTATTTTCCATTGTTGATAACTTGGGAACTTGTTGAACTTGGTAATAACGCGTTTTGTAGATTAGTAGACAAACAATCGATTTTTCCCTACACAGAAGCTGGTGAAGGATATTTCTGGTTTCATGTGACCATTCGTTTTATTGCACCGTCATTCCTGGCAACCATTTTGTATTCTACAATAGCAATTTCGTTAAAAAGACAAAACAAAACCCTGACGGACACCTTACCAACTGCATCTGAACAACGTTACCTAAAGAAGCGAAGACAAGCTACTCAAATGGCGGTTGTAATCTTAGTACTTTTTTACATTTGTGTTATTCCATACACTGCACTTCATTTCTCAGCAAGCTGGAAACGTTTTTGTGCCTTTTGGAGATTATTTCAGTGCCTAGCGATCTTTATGTTTTTCTCGTCTTCCATTGTTAATCCAGTGATTTGTCTATCATTTGTTGAAACTTATCGTCGTGGATTGAAAAACATGTTATGTTCCTGCAGCAGAATGAAAAACAAGAACTTAGTGGCGAGACGAAACAAGTGACACTGAAGTGACTCTAAAGGGACGAAAAACTTTCGTGAAGAATTACAACTAGGAGGTTCTAAGGACAGCTACAATTTCCAAGAAACAAGGGCGTAGCCAGGGGGGGTCCTGGGGTGCCCGTGACCCCCCCCTTTGTAAGCCTTTTTGTAAGCAAACAACCTACAATATTCAGGTGACAATCTGATGAGTACCCTCTGTATGAGTCAGTGTGACCCCCCCTTTGAAAAATCCTGGCTACGCCCATGAGAAATATTGGATAGTGCTGCAAACATTTAGTCCCGAAAAATGTTGCTATTTCCAGCAGGACATTTTATTGGAACAGTGAGTTGATATTGAGACCTTTTAATCTCTGACTTGATTTCTCTCTTCAATACCATTCTCTGGCATTTTGATAACATTGCGAAAAACTAAAAAACCAAGAATGATTAGGAATACTAGACAATGGAAACTTTACGAATCAAAACTAGACAAAACAAGAATAAATTCCGCGTTCTTTTTGAGTTCTGTTTTCTTGTAAATGAGAAATTGATTGCTGTTTTCTAAATCATTTTGACCATGGAAATTTTCGCAATTTGCGAATGGATCCGGGAACACTCCCAAGACGGGTATTTATATTAGAGAGGTCAAGCATGACGGTTACGGCAAACGGCAAACGGCAAACGGCAAACGGCAAAAATGAAACTTTTGCCGTCTGTCTTCGGCACCCTGTACAGTGGAATCAAAACATTTGTATTTGCAGTGAATAGTAAGAGACATTTTTCCATTTTCGTATGCTATATTTCAAGATTACAAGAAAAGAATAGTAAATCAAAGGTAATCTTTGCCGTTTGCCGTCTGCAGTTAACGTCATGCTTAAACTCTCTATTATTCGCTAGTAATTCATTTAGGTTGTCATTTAGCTGCAGAAAATAATATTGACTTTGGGTTAGGACCTAAAGCTTGGCTCTGGGTGATTTTACTGTTGCTTCATGAACCGCAGTCCGGCTTAATCAGGTGGAATATACCTAGGCCAACAAGGGCCCGCATCGTATCCTACCCTGTCTTTCTTTTGACGAAAGAGGAGCGAAAATTTTTCTTCTCTTCCCTATTAATCGAGGATAAAAATTCCAATTCAACTTCCGCTCGTTTTCTGTATTAAATGAATTTTAAAATAGTATATTAAACACGCGAGTTTGTTTTACTGCATTTTAAACGCCAAGAAGTGGGTCAAAAAAACAATGCGCAGAGGAGTATTTTTGACGAACTTCGAGTACTTTCAGTGGAAAACATGGTGAAACACAGTCTCAGGTGTTTAATACAATCTTCTCAATGGAAACTGAAACTAAGGAGGAAACGAAAAATAAAATCTTAATTACAAATCTGTTAAATCAAGTTTGGTCATATTAATTACGACCTGACATACAGCGCATGCGCTCTTGAACTTAAAGCTATTCTCAATCATTTTGCCATTAAATGATTAAGTTTCTGATCGAATTTAGGGGCCAGAGAAGGCAAATGATATAAAGCATAGGAAAAGCCGAAAGTTTCCGATCTGTTTTTAACCATCATGCCAGCTTTCTAATCTCCGGTTGATTCTTTTATCTACTCCAACTTGATAAACATTAACGGTTATTATGATAACTTATTAAGTTTTAATGAAGTTTTATTGCTCAGAATGTCAAATTACTTTCGCTGTAAGAGGTCAAAAGAAATTATTTGTTTGCAAAAGGAGACAGAAAAAAGTAGTAAAACCAGTAATAGAGCATATGAAAATTTCCCCCGAAGTAATTGTGTTGTTTATTTAGTAGACGAATGAAATAGACATTCAGGTTATCTCTATGACCCTCTACTTTTAGTTTGCATATCAAATAAATCTTTTGGCTGATTCAGATTTTAACCTTAATAAGAAATTAAGGACATAATACTGAATTACAGTGACTTTTAAATTAAACCTCGGACTGTTGACATTAAACCGGCAGAGTTAAAATTTATTTCCTATTAAATTGTGACGCAGGATGTCATCTACTTCTGATCTGAAACGCTAGCGCCTACAGTACGCGGCTGAGAAGCAAAAGAGGAAATCATGCCATTGACAAACGACACCACACTCCCAGTCCCTGGGAATGGAACTACACTTAGGCAACAGAACTGGAAGTGTATCTTTATTAATTCGAATGCAGAGAGAATTTCCAAACTTTGCTCATATTGTTTTATTCTACTGAGTAGCTTCTTCGGGAACATGTTCGTAATCATCATCGTCTACAAGCGTCGAGATTTACGCAAAACAATTAACTATTTCATCGTGAACATGGCTGTGTCCGACCTGCTTTTATCGCTGGTTGTAATTCCTGATCAGATAAATCAAATGGTTACTGATTCATTTCACTGGCTCGTCAGTGGAATCCTAGGATTGATTTTGTGTAAGCTATATATTTTCACAACTTCAGTGTCTATTTCTGTTTCTGTTCAAAGCTTGCTGTGGATAGCAATTGATAGATTTGTCGCCGTGGTTTTTCCAATGAAACTTGGTCTTATTTCAAGCAGGATTCGCACAATAGCTATAGTTTCTACATGGGTTTTAGCAGGCGTTTTCTATTTCCCATTGTTGATAACGCCTTTTGAGCTTTATGAATTCGATAATAACACGTATTGTAGTCAAATAGACTTAAAATCGATTTTTCCCAACAAGGAAGGATATAACTGGCTTCATTTGACTATCCGCTATTTTGCTCCATTGCTCTTAATAACCGTTTTTTACACTGCGATAGCGATTACCTTAAAAAGAAGAAGAAAAGCCCTCGCGGACACCTTGCCAAGTGTACCCGAACAACGTTATTTAAAGAAGCGAAGACAAGCTACGCAAATGGTGATTGTTATTTTAGTGCTGTTTTATATTTGTGTTATTCCACACACTTTGTTGCATTTCGTTTATTTATGGAGACATTCTTGTGCTTTTCTGAGATCATTTTACTCTTTAGCGATTTTTTTGCTTCTCTTATCTTCTGTTGTCAATCCAATAATTTGTCTGTCATTTGTGGAAAGTTACCGTCGTGGACTGAAAAACATTATGTGTTATTTCTGCGCAATGCAGGATAATAAGAGGGTGAAACGCGAGCGGATAACTCTGAAAAGAATCAGGAATCTCTCTGGTAAAAACTGTGAAAGAACTTCCAAGGACTCCAACAACCTCCAAGAAACATTTGATATTCTTCAGAAGGTTCAGTAATATGAATCATGGACTGCTATGCTTTCTATCAGATCTTAACTAAAAATTGAAGACAGGATTTTTAGGGGTGGGCAGATGAACTAATCTGGAAATTTATGGATGCTTCGTTAGCGCAGTAGGCAGCGCGTTAGTGCCATAATCTAACTAAGAAATCTGAAAATCGTGAGTTCGATCCTCTCACAAGGCAAAAGTATTTTTTTAAAATAATATTGTTCTTTTTTTGGTCTATTTAAACATTTGAGCAGGTTAAAATGAGCAACATCAGCAACAGTGTACTGGTAGAAGTAATAATTTAGGCTAAAAGTATTCGTTTTTCTTTCATTACATATAAAGTACCTTTTTAATATCCTCGGTTATTACAGTGTAAGAGCAATTGACGCTCTCTAATCACTCGTGCACCTGACTATTAAACGTAGCTTCGGCCTGGCAATAAGATTCTTTTGTGTTGTCATAGCTCAAGAGCATCACCAACATCCTTTTTAGTTTTTTCCTGATGTGGAGAACTTTATCTAGTAAGATTTTAACTATAATGCTTTCAATTGAAATGTATGACTCCTCCAATAGATATCTGAATGACATATATTTACGGCGCCTCACAGCAATATGACCATACATTTGAACTATAATTTGTTCCTCCATGTTTGTTCCTCCATGTTTGTTCCTCCAAAGAGATTGGGCCATGTAGCAGCTCTAGTAAGGTCTCACATGAATGGCTTGCAACCCTTTGAGAGTACGATAGAACAAACAACAGAAACAATGACGCTAGCCCTAAAACAATAACAGCTGCTACAGTGATAAAACCGGCAATAGCAGCTTACGACAGCTGAGATGCTACACTACTGAAGAGATTGGTCTTTCACGGTTGTTATCTATTCCGATGACTTTGATTGGATGGAGAGCGATTTTCAATTGAGTGTCGTGAAACAAAAACCAAGTTAATCGTTCAAGCCAACAAAAGAAACAGATTAACTAATGAACCAATCAAAGCTCGAGGTAAATACATGTAGCTGACGAAAAGCGCGGGAAAACGTGAGCGAAGGAGTCACGGCTGGTTTTGGTTTGACTTCTGATTGGATGAAAAAATTGGCGCGAGTTTTTTAAGCCAATCGTGTAGCATAGCAATGCAAAATCAATTAATTACGTCACTCAAGTGAACACCACTGTGACATCTGTGACAGGATTGTCGTCATATTTCCCCAGATTATGACGATATCTTGAAACTAAGGACTTGTTTCCAGCTGAACTCATTGCATTTCGACCACAACAAAAGTTTTCAAATTTTGGGTAGGAATGGTTTAGTTAAGTGGTTAGTTTTCGAGGAACAACTTCGTAAACATCATCGTTTCAAAAACAACGTTTCCAAAAAAAGCTTTGCAATTTCCTCTACATGTGACCACGCTGCAGTGTGTGCTCACAGTAGCAGGAATTAAGTCAATTAACTATTCATCATCAGATTTGGTGTTTTCGATGATTATAATTCCACGAGAGTGAAATAAATGAATCTGCGACCAATGCATGGCATTGGAGTGTCCGGGGAATCTTTGAATCGATTTTTTTGTCAGTTGTTCCACTTTTCTCGAGAACAGTATCCTTCCCAAGTTTCTATTACGCTAGGCGTAAATTGTTCAACATTTCAGTGTCTAAAAAGGAGCTACAATGTCAAAAAGTTGTTGTAAATTGTTGAATAAAGACTTCGAAAAGTTGTAGCTGTCATATCAAGTTAAACTATCTTTGGATTCCCCGCCAGTCTTTGGGAATATTCAAAAATTAAAAAAAGTCGGAAAAATAAAAAGTTGCTAAAGTGCTTCCGAGTTAATTGTAGACAATGTTACCTACGCAAAGCTCCGAGCAAGAGAGCTTCTTTTCACAGAAAGCACCTTAATCGATTTATTTGCGTTTCCTACGTCGAGCGGATCTTCAAATTTGATTAGAGACAAGAAAAACTTCATTCAAGATTTTCATGGTAGGACCACTTCGAAGCTTTCCGGCTTTCAAACAAAACAGAGAATAAAGTATATTACTTGCAACCTGAAATTGGTTCCCTTCTTAAATGCCAAGAAGGTTTTCTGTCGAGTAAGGTAGAAACGGCCCTATTTTCCCAGAGGAGGTAGAAACCTGAACTTTGAATTTAGAAATTCTGAATTGATATTTTTTATTCCGATTGTAGTAAAGCTGCTGCGAACTTGTTTGACCTGTAGCTAATAGATTCTTTATTTGTTTATATATCAGACGCTGGGTGACCCGAAATTAGCTGTTTGGCATTTGATTTTAGTTTGCAATTATATAGACTTCAGTACTATTATCTTTTGCAAAGCAGCTGGTCTGAAAAAAGAAACTTTAATGAGCGCCATAACGTTTTCTGTTTTACCTGTTAAGGCGTGTTTCATTGATGAACCGAAATGAGAATTTTTGTATTTCATTTACTTTGCAATTATGAAGTATCCAGTGACTAATATCTTTTGTGAATGAGCTGCCTTAAGCAAACTAGGAAACTTAATTTAGCACACAAAGGAGTTAAAGCTTTACATCATGTTGTGAGAGAGAACGTTTTAGCCAATCAAGGGCGCAGAGAGTCCAATCTAAGTTTTAATATAAAGATGAAAGAAGAACAGCTTTTAAAACCAACAGAATCGTGCATTTTATTTTTAAACAAAATCTGTTAACAGATGCCTTAATGCATCAAGAGTTGTGCATCGACAGCACGGTCCGTGTTTTTGGAAAGCAAAACATCAGACCATGTTACCAACAACAAATTTGACGATTCCTGTAATTCGCAACCAAACTGTGCTTAGTCAACAGAACTCAACATGTATCTTTGTTGATTCAACTGCAGAGAGAATTTCCAAACTCTGCGCGTACTTCTTTATTCTACTGGGCAGTATATTCGGGAACATCCTCATAATCATCATCGTCTACAAGAAAAGAGATTACAAAAAACTATTAACTATTTCATCGTGAACATGGCCGTGTCCGATCTGCTTTTTTCGTTGGTTTTGTTTCCTGTTCAGATAATCCAACTGAGTACCGGCTCGTTTGATTGGCAGGTCAGTGGAATCTTGGGATCAATTTTTTGCAAGCTATATACCTTCGCACGCTCAGTGTCTATTTCTGTTTCTGTTCAAAGCTTGGTGTGGATAGCAATTGATAGATTTGTCGCCGTGGTTTTTCCAATAAAACTTGGACTCATCACAGGCAGTATTCGGACAAAAGCAATAATTTCTACGTGGATTTTTGCAGGCGTTTTCTATTTTCCGCTGCTGGTGACTTCGGGACTGGCTGAAAGTGGGAATAACACGTTTTGTGCTTCAGTAAGCAAAAACTCGACTTTTCTCAATAAGGGATCTTTTGAAGCATATAACTGGCTCCACCTGACTATCCGTATTTTTGCTCCGTTGTTCTTAATAACCATTTTATATACTGCGATAGCGATTACCTTGAAAAGAAGAAGAAAAGCCCTCGCAAACACCTTGCCAAATGTACCCGAACAACGTTATTTAAAGAAGCGAAGACAAGCTGCTCAAATGGCGATTGTTATCTTAGTGCTGTTTTACATTTGTGTTATTCCATACACCGTGCTACGTTCGAAACTTTCGGGAGACGTTCTTGTACTTTTCTGAGATCATTTACCCGCTTTATAGCACGTTTTATGTTACACTTTTCTACTGTTGTCAATCCAATAATTTGCTTGTCATTTGTGGAAAGTTACCGTGGTGGATTGAAAAACCTTTTAATAAGTAATAAGAGGGTAGGTAATAAGAGGGCGAAACGAGAACAAATAACTCTAAAAGGAATCAAAAATCTCTCTGGTGAAAATTAAACTGTCAAGGAGCTTGCAAAGACACAAAAAACTTCCAAGAAATATTTGATACTCTGTGATTAGTTTTAACCATGGACCGCCTTTCAGTCATTTAGGGCCCAAACTGAATATTGAACGTATAATTCGATTCCTAGAGGAAGAGCACGTTGACTGAATTGCCGTCGCTTCTAACTCCATTATCTGTAAACCAGATGAGCCAGAACATACGTTACTCTTTCAGCAAAGTAAAAGTATATATTGAATTGAAAAGTTATACAACTAATAGATCATTGAGATACAGTATTCAGCATTTTATTTGGCAGTGATTGTATTAAATACTTCTCAAGATCATAGCTACTATTCGAGACCTTTCTTTAATTTCTAATATTATAATGTTGTCAATGTAAATATGTTTTAATTTTTCTTGTTAATCTAAGGTTGCATGTTATGATAAGTTCAATTATAGTTCAAATAATAGTATTCAGTTGAACTTTTATTGACCATTGACGCTTTAAATTGTATTCACCTGGCCCCAGTTGTTCAAAGGCTGGATAACGCTATCCACCGGATAAATCGCTATCCAGCGGATAAGTGTTAACAAAACAAACCACGCTATCCACTGGATAGTGATTTATCTGCTGGATAACGTTATCCAGCCTTTGAACAACTGGGGCCTGATCACCAAACTTAGCTGAAATCCCTTCTTTCAACAGTATTTTGTATTGCTTGTCATTTTGATTGAGTCAGTAGTTAGCTCTTAAGCGCAATGTTTATAAAGAAAATGTTCACTTGATTGATCGATCGATTGATTGATTGTTCCCTTTGAAAGTTGAAATGGCATCTACTTTGAGCCAACGAAATTGCCTGTTTGTGAAGGGACTACAAAAAGAATGATCTGCGAAACGTGGTCTCTCTCTGCATGTGGCTTTGTACCACAGTAGGAATAGTCAAGAGAGGATGAAGGATAGCGGTTAATCGCCTTTTGCAATCCCTCTAAAGTTATTTTTAGAATAGGACCCGGTTATTCCGCGGATGATACTACGACGCGCATACTGCGTAGGGTGGATGTCTTCCCGAAACTGAAAGAAAATGTGCGCAAAGCCTCTAGGACTTTCCACGTAAGTAAAGTTCACGTCACAGGATTGGCTATTTCTAGACCCTGACGGGATTTCTGAAGCTGGGAGAAATCTAAAAATAGCTTGTGTGGGATTACTTTGAAAATAGTCTAAGAGCGGTTTTCATTTGAGTGTTGAAAAGTAATGGGTTTCACATCAACCATGCTACACAATTGTCCACGTAGAAAATACTCTCAGTAGCTTTATCATTGTTAGGCCTATCTTATCTTAATCGCGACGCGATTCTTGGTGCTGACCAAAAGGAGCGCGGCCTCGAATGCAGCTACATGTACTCACTTTGAGTTTTGATTGGTTGACTGGATTGTCTGTGTTCTTTGTGATTGGTTAGAGTGAATTACTTTGGTTTTACAACACTCAGTTGAAAACCGCTCTAAGTCGTATATGGAGGATTAATTGCTCCTGAAAAGTAAGAACGGATACAATTATTTGTAAGAGCTTTTTTATAATAACGATGAGGCCGAATTTTACCCAAATTTTGCGAATATAATGAAAACGCTCTCAAAACTGCGAGTTGTTAGAGGAAGCTTATGTTGACAACAAAGTTAGGACAAAACTTGTCAATGCCTATCTCATTCCCACTCCCGTGCGAATAGACAGATAGATAAAATAATAATGTAATAAAATGGCCAGTGCCATTTACAAAACACTGCCACGCACGAAATAAAACGCGAACTCAGCTTGACGCGAATTCAACCCATTGTAAACAGTACTTCTAAAGTGCTAATTGGTTTCTTGATAAAATCCAGACCTTGCCATTGTTTAGGATGGTAATTAAGTCGGTCGGCAGACGCCTTAAAATAAAAATATCAATTACGTTTCTAGACATTTTCTCCGTATTGATTCAGCTGCGAAACTCGAGATCATAAGTATCAAAGGCTGCCTCAGTTACATTAGTCTGAATGTACAATATTAACATCGCAACAATTTTCTTAATCATAACCGTGAAATCCTTTACTACTTCTGTATCACCGACAATTTTTAGTGCATCTCCTATTCAAAAAGTGACCTCAAAATGCACGGGTTTTTGAAGAAAAGTAAAGTTAAAAAGTTAAAATAGCGAAAGTCCTCTATCAGGCCAGTTTAGAAATCGTCGAGCTCTCAAAAAATATGTCAAAAAACTACAAAACCCAAACATATTTACTCGATACGAACAAGCTATTTGGCTAATTCAATACCATCTCTAAAAACGTTAGAAAAGCCAAGAAAGAATTCTACTGAACCAAAACCTCCCAGCTTTCAAATTGAAAAAAATTAACCGAAATATCATTGTATTTGCTTCTCAAAAGTTGACTTGTTTTTTTTCTTTCTTCTAACTTCCACGACTCGTGAACGGTTATAAAGAAGTTGCTTCCTTTCTCAAAGGATTTCGTGCTTGTTAAGCCAAACAGTGACACCGCACGAGTTTCACCACAAACCAGGCATCTAATGTTTCCTGATATAGATATATGGTATGTTTCCTGTTGGTTTTCTGTGTCACCCTCAGTTTCCATCAGGAAGATGTCTTATTCTCTTAAGAGTTATTTCCTCGCATTTCGTCACCTTATTGTTCCGCTTTCTGCAACAGGAACACAAAATGTTTCTCAATCCACGACGATAACTTTCCACAAATGACAAACAAATCATTGGATTCACAACAGAAGACAAACACAGGGCAAACATTGCAATAAAGAAAATAGGTGGTCTTAAAAGAGCACAGGAAGGTCTCAAGCGAGATAAAAAATATACTAGTGTTTGAGGAATAAGACAAATGTAAAACAAAACTACGATAGCAACCGCCATTTGAATAGCTTGTCCTCGCTTCTTCAGGGAATGTTGTTGCAGACTAATGTTGGTGTCCCTGGTCATGAAAGCTTTGTTCTGTATTTTTAAGGAAACAGCCATCACAAAATATAAAACGGTTACCACAATTAGCGGAGTGATAGACACAGAGGTCACATGAAGCCAAGTATATGCAGCAACAGCCTCCTGGTTTGGAAAAACTGTTCCGGCCTTATATCTCACCACACAAAACGTGTTATTGCCACATTCTACAAGTTTCGATGTTAATAGCAATGGGATGTTTAACACTCCCGCAAAAATCCAGGTCGAAGAAATAGCTATTGTGCGAATCTTGGTTGAAATAAGTCCAACTTTATTGGAAAAACCACGGCGATGAATCTATCCACTGCTATCCACACCAAGCTTTGAGTAGAAACATGGATGGAAAAATAACGCATAAAATAATAAGACGCGCAAAAAATCGAGCCTAAGATTCCACTCACGTGCCAATGCCATGAGGTAGATATTATCTGAGTGATTTCAACAGGGATAACACTCAAGGGGAACAGCAGGTCTGACACAGCCATGTTCACAATGAAACAGTTCACTGTCTTCCGCAAACATCTGTGTCTGTAGACGATAATGATTATGGAGATGTTCCCGAGAAAACTTCCCAGTAAAATAAAACAATAAGCGAAAAGTTTGGAAATTCTCTCGGCAGAAGAATCGACAAACAATGAATAGGAGCAATTGTTTTGGCCCAGTGAAGTTTCGTTGCTACTAAACGAAATCGTCGAATTCGATGCCAGTAACATGATCTGCAGCCTTTCTTTGCAAGCCCCACCTTAATGTTGATGCTAACTCTTTAGAAGCACTATCTTTAATGGAGCAAGAATCTATTTAACACTCTATTTAGAAATGGAATGCGGCCATGCTGGTGCTAAAAGCTTTCCTTCCTTCATTAAATTGGATTCTCTGCTCGCCCTGATTGGCTAAAAAACATTTTCTGTCAGAGTATTATACAAGTCCCTGGCTTCATCTGTTTGCTAAAATGCGTTTTCTTCTTTGCCTATGGCAGCTTTTTTACAAAGGATAATAATTACTGATGAATTAACTAGCATGAAAAAACTAAAATGCGAAATATCCAATCTGAGTCCGCATGTGAAACGCAGCTGAACGAAAGAAAACAAAAATATAGGACCGCTCTATATCGTTTTCTTTTGTGATTATCACGAGTTTTTCATTGATCATTTAAGCAGTTACTTTTAAATTTACTCCACCTAAATTTTTGACCGACGCAAAGCGTTTCTTTCCTCTTTGCCTCTGGTACGAAGCGGCAAACAAGATTCTACAGTTATTTGATTAATCGGAAATCGAATCCAGCAGGTGTTCTGGACTTTTGAATTCCACAAAAATGTACTTTTGTCACCTGCAATTCAACTTGCTTCCTCTGTAAGAGGTAAAAGAAGTTTGTTTGCAAAAAGAAGGAAGAGAAGACTATGATAGAGACTCAATGAAAAAAGATTCTTAAAAGAATAGCAATGATGAATTTTGTTTTGAATTGAGTTATTCCAACCGTTGCCCTGGCAGTGGTGAAAAACATACCAAAGATAATTAATGTAAAACCAGTACTGATTTTATGCCATCTGCTTTTCTTAGCAGATGGGAGGATTTAATTTGTGAACTGTAATGCAATATTTGGTATTTCATGTCACGATAATTGTATTTTACAGTGCCGAAGTCCCCAATCATGAGTTATCTTTTGTAACGATTCAAACGTTGAATTAACGAATTCATAGTTTTTCCTCTAACTTCCCTGTTCAAATTAATGCATATGTTCTTGCACGTCATGACTTTTAGTTATACAGGCTGTTGAAAAGTTTGTGTTTAAGCTCGTTCTACATGCTTTCTCTTTGTATCCGTTCTGATGTATTTCACAGGCAGACTGAAATAAGATAAGTTGTGAGTAATTATTGTCTTTTGTAAACCAGCTGCCTTCAGAAAAAGGAAATCTTCATTCAGCAAAACTGTGGAAGCCAAAGCCTTGTAGAAAAAGCTTTTTAAACCCATCTGGGCGCTTGGATGGGCCAATCTAAGTTTCAATATGAGGATGAAAGAAGGAAAGCTTTTGAAACTATCAAATTAGATTTCATTTCTCAATAAATTGAGGTAACAGATGTCTTAATTAATTAAGAGTTCTGCTTATAAAGGGTTAAGCATCGACAACACGATTCAGGTTTTAAAAAGGAAAACATTGGAACCTTTTTATGGAACAAGCTTGATATAAGCATTAATGAAACGAGCAACCTATCTAGGTTAAAGTTACATATTAGATGTAAAGATCTTACTAAACTGATAAATGGCAACAATTACTCCGCGTGCGTTATCTGTACCTCTTAAGGTGTGCCCGTGTTCGTAGAATTACTTTGACTATTTTAATATATTGTAAATGTATATATAATTTATAGTTCATTTTTTATCTATTATTCATAATAGTATTCCTTATTTATTTCATTTTATGTTGCGTCCCCAATTAGCGTCAGCCAAATACATCGACACATGAATAAAGTTCTATTATTATTATTATTATTATTATTATTATTATTATTATTATTACTATTACTATTATTATTATTATTATTATTATTATTATTATTATGTTTCTAACATCGGATTTGATTGTTTCCGTCATTCGCAACGAAAGTATGATTGGCCATCAGATCTCGACTAGCGTCTTGGTTGATTCCTCAGCAGACGGAATTTCCATACTCTGTGCGTACTCTGTCAGAGTCATTTTGAGAAGTAAGCTATCGCGGCATATGTTAGGTTTCAGTTTTCTTAACTTCTCATTGCTCCGTTAGTTGTAATGACCGTTCAGTTCTGTACACTGCGATTGCAGTTACCTTAAAACTGCAGAGGAAAGCCTTCGCGGGCACCCCTTCAGACGCACCAGGTCATGCTACTAAGAAACGAAGACAAGCCATTAAAATGGCAGTTGCTATGGTGTTTTGTTCTACCTTAGTCTAATTCCACACTCTTTTTAATATCTCATTCCATACTGGAGAAATTCTTTCGCTATTTTATCCATTGTCAATCCAATAATTTGTCTGTCATTTGTCGAACGGAGTTATCATCGTGAACTGAGATACATTTTATATCCCTGTGGCAGAAAGCTGCACGGCAATGTGACCCCGAAGTGTGGAGAAATAAATCTAAGGAAGATGAAAACTCGACATGACGAAAGCTACCGACAGGTTTTCAAGAACACAATTAATTTTTGTAAAACAGCTGCCTTAAGCAAAGAAGAAATATTAAGTAAGCAAAACAGTCGAAGCCAACTGAAAGCCTTGTAGAAAAAGCTTTTAAGCCAATCAGGGCGCTTGGATGAACCAATCTAACGGTTCCAATATGAGGATGAAAGAAGGAAAGCTTTTGAAACCAGCAAATTAAATTTCAATTCTCAATAAATTGCGTTAACGAATGTCTTAATTTATTATCAGTTCTTCTTCTAGAGGGTTAAGCATTGACAGCACGATTGAGTTGAAAACATCAGACCATGTTTCTAACATCGAATTCGACGATTTCCGTTATTCGCAACAAAAATGCTCTTGGCCATCAGAACTACACATGCGTCTTTGTTGATTCCTCTACAGAGAGAATTTCTAAGCTTTGTGTGCACTCTGCCATTTCACTGGGAAGTCTTTTCGGAAACATATTTGTAATCCTCATCGTTTATAAGAATCGAGATTTACGAAAAACTATCAACTATTTCATCGTAAACATGGCCTTCTCAGATTTAGTTTTAACCCTGATAGTACTCCCTGTTGAAATAACTAGGTTTGTGACCGACTCATTGCATTGGCACATCAGTGGAATATTAGGATCGATTTTTTGTAAGTTGTTTTATTTCGCAAGCTTAGTGTCTCTTCATGTGTCTAATCAAAGCTTGGTGTGGATAGCAATTGACAGATTTGTCGCCGTAGTTTTTCCAATGAAACTTGGACTTATTTCAAGCAAGATTCGATCGATAGCTATCGTTTCTACCTGGATATGTGCAGGCTTTTTCAGTTCTCCAGTGCTTATATCGTCGAAACTTCTTGTTCATAGCAATAACACCTTTTGCGTAGAGTCAAATATGGAATCATATCTCATCAACAAGAATTCAGCTATGGTGGCATATATTTGGTTTCTGTTTGCTTTATTGATCATTACTCCGTTAGTTGTAACAACCGTTCTGTACACTGCGATAGCAATCACCTTAAAAATGCAGAAGAAAGCCCTCGCGGGCACCCCTTCAAATGCGCAACGACATGCTACGAAAAAACGAAGACAAGCTATCAAGATGGCGGTTGCTATCATGGTGCTTTTTTACCTTTGTGTAACTCCGCACACTTTGATCTATTTCATTCCAGACTGGAGACCTTCTTGTGCCACTCAGAGAGTAGTATATTTTGTGGCGAGTTTCACGTTTTACTTGTCTACCACTGTTAATCCGATAATTTGTCTGTCATTTGTGGAAAGTTATCGTCGTGGATTGAGAAACATTTTATGTCCCTGTGTTAGAAAGACGAATAATGCGATGGCAAAACGCGAACAAATAAGTCTGAAGAAAATGAAAAGACTCGTGGATGAATAGCGATTTCTTAGCCTATTCGAACGATTAGATATCGTTTCTACCTCTGTGATGTGTGCAGGATTTTTCAATTTTTCATTGCTGATATCTTCGAAACTTTTTGCATAAAAAAAGCTTTTTACATGTTGCAATGGCACAGCTGGTGCTGAGACCAATTCAGAGTCATTCTGAAAATAAAACTTTCTTGGCAAATATTTGGTTTCAGTTTTCTTTACTTCTCATTGCTCCGTTAGTTGTAATAACAGTTCTGTATGCTGCGATAGCAGTTACCTTAAAACTGCAGAAGAAAGCCGTCGCGGGCACCTCTTGTAACGCAAACGTCACTCGGCGTCTTCTATCTTGGTTTTGTTTTATCTTATTCTAACTCCACACTCTTTTTTACATCTCATTCCATACTGGAGACATTTTTCGCTATTCTATCTACTGTCAATCCAATTCTTTGTCTGTCATTTGTCGAACTGAGTTATCCTCGTGGACTGAGAAACATTTTATGTATCCCTGTGGCAGAAAGCTGAACCGTCGGCATCTGACGCCGAAATGAGGAGAAATAAATCTAAGGAAGATGAAAACTCGACTTGTAGAAAGCTATTGACAGCCTTGCAAGAACACACTGAAGCAACTATAACGGAACATTGCACAATGATTTTTTAGAAATACACTCAAGAAATGTAAATGGCAGAACACTACGGCAAACTTCAAATGTCGAGGAAAATTTACGTATACTAAGGAATAAGCATTTTTAACAGCGTATTCACGGTCTAGGTTATTTAAAAGGTTAAGTCACAAAGCCAGGACTTTATTATACGATGAAAACACGGCATGTTTTGTTGAAATTTACAAGTGACTAACTTCACGGAAATCAGTTAAACATTGAAATTTCTCACTATGTCAAAATGACAGTTTTGGTGAAGTAGAAAACACCCAAGTAGTTGATTATTCGCTTAATTGCATGTAATGTAGAAAAAAATATTGCCTAGTTATTAAAAATAGTGTTGGATTTGTATTCACGTTACTTAAAGCTTGAGAAGCCGGTTTCGCAAGAGCTTTGTATATTACTGAACTATTTAAAATGATCTTCCTTGCATGTACAATAGTTATTGAACTGACTGTTTTGCGTATTATTTCCTTGGTGTTTGTAAACATGTCTTCAGTAGTTTCTTTGTACATGCCATTATAAAGGTCTAATGAACAAGACTATTTGGAAGCAATTTTAATAACACAGCGAGCTCGAGATTTCTACGGCAACAAACAAACCGGAAAGAAATTCTACTAGAAATATGCGCCGCTCAAGCTACCATATAAGACTACCCTTGATGCCTTTGATGATGTAGGTTCAGTACAGGAGCCAAAGACAACCCTTGCCACATTTTATTTGAAAGATATACGGCCCGCTTATTTAACCTCGCAAATTCAGTTTGCGATCGATCCGCTATGGTAAACAATCATGACAGCTTTCTTATTTCAAACTGTTGTTGTCAGCTGTACCAAATTACAAAAGCCTGTAAGGTTGTTTACATTAATATTGCTCAATGACAGCAGGGAGACCTTTTTCTGATAAGTTTTAATTACGTTTTAGTACTCGGAATGTCAAATTGCTTCCTCTGTAAGAGGTCAAGGAAATAGTTTGTTTGAAAGAAAGGCAGTAAGGAAAATCAATCTAAATGGTAATACTTCTGTTTTGTAAACCAAAAAAGGCCTTTAGGGTATTCAATCTTTCTTAATCAAAAATGTAATTGAAAGAGCGAAAATTGATTGTAAATTGCTCTTAAGGCAGATCTTTATTTAAAGACGTCGAACCGGAAAAATTAAAATTCATTTCCAATTACATAATTTATTACGAAGCTAAAATTGCATTCGCTTGCCCTTCTGTCAAGAGTAACAGCTCGCTTCCGAAAAGTAAAGCAGCGCATCATGTCATCGACAAACAACACAACCATCACTTTTATTGGGAAGGAAACTGCATTTGACCAACAGAACTCGACATGTGTCTTTGATGATTCGAATTCAGAGAGAATTTTTAAACTTTGCGCATGTTGTTGCATTCTGCTGGGCAGTTTATTCGGGAACGTATTCATAATAATCATCGTCTACAAACATCAAGATTTACGAAAAACGATCAACTATTTCATCGTGAACATGGCTGTGTCCGATTTGCTTTTCCCGCTGATTTTACTTCCTGTTCAGATGACTCAATTGGTCGCCGAGCCATTGCATTGGCTCATCAGTGGAATGTTAGGATCGATTTTTTGCAAGTTGTTTTATTTCGCAAGCTCAGTGTCTCTTCTTGTTTCAGCTCAAAGCTTGGTGTGGATAGCAATTGATAGATTTGTCGCCGTAGTTTTTCCAATAAAACTTGGTCTTATTTCAAGCAAGATTCACACAATGGCTATAGTTTCTACATGGATTTTGGCAGGCGTTTTCTATTTTCCATTGTTGATGATTCGTGAGCTTGCTAAATCTGACAATAACACGATTTGTATCGTTGAATGGAAAAAGTTTTTTCCTAACAAGGAATCTTATGTAGCTTATTACTGGCTTCATTTGACTGTCCGCTCTTTTGCTCCGTTGTTCTTAATGACTCTTTTATACTCTGCGATAGCGATTACCCTGAAAAAAGGAACAAAAGCCCTCACGGACAACCCACCAAAGATAGGCGGACCACGTTATTTAAAGAAGCGAAGACAAGCTACTCAAATGGCGGTTGTTATCTTAGTTCTGTTTTACATTTGTGTTATTCCATACAGTTTGTTAAG
>JAHPZR010000494.1:0-34485 GCA_019787425.1 Platygyra sinensis | reverse complement strand
CTGTGTATTTCTTGCCTTTTTGATTTGGGTTAGGGTTAGGGTTAGTGTTAGGTTACCTGCATTGTTGTATTTTGTAGGAAAGAAATGAATAGTGTTAATGTGATTTAATTTCGGTTGTCAATGAATGCAAATTAAGCTGTCAAAAAATATTACTTGAGTTACATTGTAAAATTTGGGTGGTAAGGAAAAGATACTACATTTTTAAAAATGTTCAATACAAAGAATTAACTTTTTGTTTTGTAGAAGAGGATAGAATTTGTTATGAAATGGAATTAATTATATCATAATTAGACACAAACTGATTTATAATTTTGTAGTTTTGAATACATTTGTGTGTTTCAAACTAAAATTAATTTATTTTTGTATTTTGTATCCTATAGATGCCATTTTTTCATTTGATCGTTGCTGTAGCTTCTTCAAGTTGTTAAACTTGAAGAAGAGCAGCTTACGCAAGCCATCCAAGAAGTTGGATGTGTCGGGTAAGTGAAGTGTTTCTGTTTGTATTGTTTATGTTTTTTCTACAATAGTGAATGATAATAATTTTAAGGGTTATTTATTGTCTTTGAGTTCTTTTGATGAAATATTATTTTTGTTTTCCATAGACCCTGTGAAACAAGAAGAGGTCCAGTGGAGCACGGGGAGCCGGATAATTAGCTCCCCGTGTTCCAATGTATATATACGTTGGCTTCAGTAAGTTTTTTAGATTGTTGTAACTGAATGATGATGATGATTATGATGATGATGATGATGATGATGATGATGAATACTGTTAATGATTTGAAAATTATAAGTTGGTATAGGTCATTGTGATAAACCTTATTAATTTGTTAATATGTTTCTGTTATAGTATAATCTGTTTTGTTGAATTGAAGAAAGTTTTGAGAGAAGGCTTGGGAGTAAGTGATTAATAATTTAGTGTTTAATAAAAGTTTTTAATAATTATGTTCCTGTGTTGCAATGAATGTACAAGTTGGAGTTAATAAGTATGTTTTTAGATTATTATAACAATAATGATAGTGTGATGATGATGATGATGATGATGATGATGATGATGATGATGATGATGATGATAATGATGATTATCATTATCATTGTGAATCATTTTAAAATTATAAGTTGGTATAGGATTTAGTGATAAACTTTATTAATTTTTTAATATCTATTTGTTACAGTGTGAAATGTTGTGTTAAAGATTGGATGGTGAGAAAGGTGATGGCAAGGTTGTGATGATTGTTATGGTTAGTATATATCTTCAAACTCTTAAAATGTTAGCAGATTATAACTGTAAGTTTTAAAAGAATGAGTTGTGCAATTTGAGTTGCTTTTGAAATTTGCAGATATTGATTTTAGTTGGACCTTCCTGATAACTGGAGATGATGTTGAGTGTTTAGGGAAAGAAAATAAGCAAGAAGAAGATTAAAATATTCTGTATGAGAATAAATAGTGCATACCTTTCTGTTATAGTCTAGTATAGAATTAGAAAGAGATTATACTACTTAGTTATATGATTTCAATTAGTTTTAGTGATTGTTAAGTCTATCAATGGGTGAAGTGGCCCATTAGGCCAGAGCTTATCCCATTTTGGTAGCATAAAGCGAGTGGGACTATTTCTACTCCCCCCTGGATGGGATGCTAATTCATTGCACGGTTACCCCCAGCATTAAATTCGCCTGTATCTATTTATACAGCTGGGTGGAGAGAGGCACTGTGAGAGTTAGGTGTCTTGCCTAACAACAGAATACAATGTCCCTGGCTAGTGCTTGAATCTGGAGTGGTTGTTGTGGAGTCAAGTGGGCTAACCATGAGGCTACTGCGCCTCCCAACAGTGATGCTTACATTGTAACAATATTCTTTGGTGTTTGGGTTTTTATTTTAGGTATAGAAAGGAGAAGGATAAGATCAAGGAAAGAAAAAGGAAAAGAAAAAGGAAAAAGGAAAAGATTGTAATGAAAAGGAAAGAAGAAAATGGAAAAAGAAAAAAACAAAAACAAACACAAATGAAAAAGAAAGAATAAAGAGTTCTGGTTTGTGAAGAAGTTTGTTTGATGTTTTTGTATGATTTGATTCTCAGATTTTTTGTTTTAAATGTTTGCATATTTAATTTATAGTATTCCATGGTATTAAAAAAAGGCATTTAGTTGGTAGTAAAAGTATCAGAACTAAGTTTTCATCAATTGCAATTTAAAATAGTTTAACAATATATGGAAACCGTGAGAATTTTTTGTCAATTGAATACATTTTGTGAAATTACCAGTACCAACTTTGAACCACTCTTTCTTCTGTTTACAGCTAAATAAATTTATCTTATTAGAGTTTTTGTTGTGTATTATAGCTGAGTATTTTTGTTAGTTGTGCATTATTTTGACTAGTCCATTGTGCAAGTCATATACAAACAATTAGTAAAAATTCTCAGCGATATTACAAAAGAAAAGTTCTACTAAGAGATTCATTACACCTGCTGCCAAATTTGTCGAAATTTATTTACTGCAAATACTTTATAGAAGTACGCGAAGCGGAACAGAATTGGCACTGGAAATCGAGGTAACTGATTGGTCAACTGCAGCAAAATTGTTTAACCGGTCCTCTGGAGTACAAATATCGCTTGATATTTTTAGTCTTCTTAAGTCTTGTTTGTACTCTGTGAAATGCAGGTGGATAAAAAAGGGAGAATTTGCTACATTTCTGTTCTTAATTGTTTTCTGAGCCTAGAGCTTGTAGCAGAATCCTGGGGGGGGAGGGGTACTTGACCCATGTTTGGGTATAGGGGTGCCGCCGAGGGTTTGAAATCCTGACCCTGTTTAGGACAAAAACGCTAAAACAAAATACGCTAAAAACCCTACCCTGTGTAGGACAGCAACCTCCATTTTAAGACCGTGTTTAGGACAAGCGACAAAATGTACACTCGCTGGTTTTACAGGAATTTACACTGTTTAATAAGTCCTTCAAATCGGAGAAATCATGCTCGATGTGTCTAAAACCAAGTTGTTGCGTCTCTACACTTAAACTAAACAAAAAGCCATCACGCATTAAGCTCTAAATTAGTTAGCGTAAAAAAATGTTGTCATTGCTTCCATAGAAAGGTGATTTTTTAATAGCAAATCAAATAGGAATGATTTCTTCGATGTATAATGAATAAGTGGAACTTATTTTCAAGGTTAATTTTATTTTGATTAAAGCACTAATAGACCTTTCACAGAGAAAAATATCCCTAAACAATATATATACCAGCGGGATCCCTCATGTCTGTGCGACACAGTGACATCTTTCTTTCATCGCGTTATCCAAGACAAAGAAACTAGACCTACCATATGTCGGTTTACTCAGTTGATATTGCGCAAATCAGGAAAAAAAATGCGTCGTTTTTCTGCCGCTCGATCGCATGCTCTTTCAACTTCTCGCAGGCTCCAGGTCGCAGGCTAAGAAAAGAAAGAGACTGCGCACAGTCTGAGTTAAAGTCTCTCGGCTCGTAATACCATACCCTATTTAGGACATGTTCTAACCTGTTTAGGACAGAGGCAAGTCGAATTGTATACCCTGTTTAGGACAGCGAGGCCAAAAAACCATACCCTATTCAGCGGCACATCCCCGTATAGCCCAAATAAGGGAGTACCCCCCCCCCCCGGGAGCAGAGTATGGCATGTTTTTCTAATGCAAAAGTGGTAAACATTTTAGGCTGCATTGCCTTGCATATTGCGGCAGTTTGATTTGGTTATTTTCATCCTTTTTTGTTCATTAAATTCCAAATATTCGTTGGGGTTAACTGTTTCCTTCAACTTTACATTGCCCAACAAGTGTCTGTATGTTCGTTGTAGGCTGTGAGCCTAAAACTACATAGCGCGTAGCGTTTAGCAGAATGTGTGCCACTTTTTTTTGGACAGGAGAAATTATATTGTTTTCTATATAGGAGGTCATTCATAATTCTTGGAGAGTAGTTGTTCTCTTTTGCAGCTATTTTAGAGGGGGACTTACAGTTTGCGGTGATGCAGTTTTGCTTTATTTTTGGTGCAGTTTTGCGGAGATGTTTGTTTTAACACGCGGTATTGCGGTATCAAAGCGCAAAGGGGTTTGCTGCTATTACAACTTTTGGGTCGTGGGTTTCGGTGAAAAAAATGTGTGTACGGTTTTGACACTCTTTAGGACTATGTACATTTAGTAGTTTTGCAAGGGCTAGCGAAGTGTTTTGTTTTACAACGCGTTAGGGTTTGGGTTTTTTGTAATGTGGCTATTTTTGTTGTTGTTATTTAATAAAATTATATAATGAATGGAATTCTACAAACCTTTCTGACATCTTGAAAATAAAGTGTTGAGCTTACCAAGGATGAAGTGATATGCAGTATCCAATTACTTTTTAATACTGAAACACATCGTCGTCAGTTGTAATGAAACATTGTATATTAAAGTTTGAGAGGAGACATAAACAGGTTTGGGATTCAGAGAACCACGAGAGGTAAAGAAAAATCTTTTTGACCTTTGTGAGAATGTAACTCATCATTTCTGGATTAGATCTACTAGTACTGTCTGACTTAACTACTGCGTGGTAATAATATTTGTTCCGTGTTTTGTTTATCAAGCTGAAAAGGGATTGCATTTACAGTATTGTGCAAAAGTAACGCAAGCGAATTTCGACGAATTTCCTGGCTTTTCATGGCTTTTCTGAGTTCATCCACGGTACGGAGATCACGAAAGCAGCAAGGCTGGACTCTGCAGCGGACCACGTATTGCCAGCTGATTCGTGACGCCAACAATTTCCGAAGGACATATTGCTGAAATCAACAGTGCATGGTACAAAGGAATATGCACCCCTCGACCGAAACATACTTGCTGCAATTAAAGGTTAGTAAATAACATTGCACATTGTGCTTGAACTAAAATGGCTTACAAAACTTGAGCAAATCAATAATAACAATTTTGTAATGGCCTTTATTAGTTGCCTTCTCCATCAGTGATTGATGCATTATAGAACCAACTCCGTTTTTGAACCAATTATAAACGTTTTTTAATGTTTACTTATAAACCTAGTAAATGATCTTCATATAGGTGATTGTTAAAACAAAATTATCTGACAACATATATACAATAATTATTAACGCATTGGAAATGGTACGCAAGACAATAGACATAATTTTGTGCTGTAAATCTAAAAATCCATTTTTTTTCAACGCATTAGAAACATTATTTTTACGACTTCTTTCAATAAAGTGCGGACTCTAAATTCAAGTCTCAACCGACAAATGCGTTTTTTGCTAGCGTCAATCACATTTACGGTGCCTCCTTCCCGCTTTTGACTATTGCTGAGCGCCACCTCGTTCCCAGGGTCTCTCATCTAACCGCTCAGAGGGCGGTTAGATGAGAGACCCTGGGAACGAGGTTGTGCTGAGCGCTGTTTTGTTGCATGTCTGCATGTTATTGAAAGACGCAATAACATCTACCTTATTCGTACTAATTTTCGCGGGCACTTAATTTCGCGAATTTGGAACACGAATATTTCGCGCGCATTAATTTTCGTGATTTTGCAAAAAATGATAAATTTAGGGAATTTAATTTCGCGAAAATTGACAAACGACAGACTTGGAAAACAGTTTTTTTCATTGAATGATCACTTAAACAACGACTGATTTACAATCATGATTTTCAATTACGTAACAGAAACAGCATTTATAATCAAACAAATCAAGCAAATACTGCAAATCAATCAAATACAACTGCAATATTGTACTTTGACCTCGTGATGTTTTCACGTGGGTATTCTTTTCATCTTGACTGCTTTGGGAATTGGCTCATGATAAAATTTACATTTTGCATTATCAAAGCGGCTTGGTAGTGACTTTTGCCAAGCTGATGTCATCACGCATAAGGGCTATTGTAGCTATATGTACAAGAAGAAGAAAGTGCTTAAGTAGAAGATAAATAGACTGATGACAATTACCATGTAGCTATAAACGCAGTTAATCATTGATTAAAGCAATACAAGTGTATTTAATTTCGCGTGTTTAATTTTCGCGTATCCTAATTTTAGCGAGTCTTTAATTTCGCGATTTTTTACAAATCGCGAAAATCGCGAAATTAAAGCCTCACGAAAATTAGTACGAATAAGGTACTTGAATTAACCTTTGTTTTCTGAATTTTTTTCAGCTGAAGTATTGACAGCATTCACCTACCAGTGCCGGGGCGCCGACGACCTCTTCCGCATGTGGGAGCAATGCAAAACAAGTATTGCGAAAAGATGCCAGAATTTGCGGAAGAACAAAACAAACTAAGATAATTTTATTTTATTTTTGTTATTGTCACAATGTATGCCATAGGTTAAGTTTATACAGAATAGCTATCTTTCAATTTCCTTTTAAATTAAGGGACGGTTTTAGAGTCTTTTAGAATGGAAATGTGTTTGAATATTTTTTTCACTATCGTATCGTCATGTTTAAAAAGGTGCCATTAAATATAAAATAGTTTACAAGAACAAGGTATTTTCACATGAAAGAGTAATTCATTTCACTACACATTTTAGGAAAGCAACCCTATCTTTATCACAGGAAGAAGGCATTGTTGCCAATCATCATGTTATTACATGGTAGTTAACAGAGCTTTTGATATTCCATTTATCTTTGGTTTATATTTCCGTTAAACATAAGAATTTTCTGAGACAAGGTGTTTTCGAATTTAAGAGAAGTTTATTGCGTCATTGTTATTCTAATACAGTTGTAGTTTTCAGATGTTTTACTTGCGGGCGTATTTGCTGTATGATAGGCTTTCAGATTAATCAAAATTGTTATAGTCTCATCAAATGCCGCAATGTTAGAATAGTCACGCACCGTACTTCAATTAACACTGTATTTACTTGTAGTTGTAATAAATCAAAAAAATAAGTCTGTGTAACTGACATCTGTTGTATGATATATTAATTTAGGGCACCACCGATGGTTTTCTCTCAAATGCCCTAAAAATGTTGTCTTAGGCTATCTGGAGCGCTCTTGGAGCTCTTACGGCTAACTTTAGGCTGCGCTTTAAAGTTTTTACTGCTTCGTCATTCTGAAATAACGCGAGTCTTCTCGAATTTTTTGGTAGCCGAGAGAACTACCACTTGCCACTTAAGGTCGCTACACTCATTTGCATTCGCTAAAGAAGTCACTGTCGTTAGAAATTAATTGGCATTCTCTAAATCTCATTCGCTATCGCTACACTTATTCGCATTCGTTAAAGAAATCACTGTCCTGGCGTTCCCTAAATCTCATTCGCTGTCGCTACACTTAATCGCATTCACTAAAGAAAACACTTTCGCTAGAAAATAATTGGCGTTCCTTGAATCTCATTCGCTGTCGTTACACTTATTCACATTCGCTAAAGAAAACACTTTCGCTAGAAATTAATTGGCATTCCCTGATACGTTGCTGCTACACTTATTAGCATTCGCTAAAGAAATCCTTGTCGCTAGAAGTTTAGTGGGTCGAGAAGTTTTTAACCGGTCGCAAATTCTTTTGCCGGTCCAGAATACCGCCCAGTCGACATACATGCTTGCATCATACACAGTCAAGCAAACGCGTGGGGCTGGGGCCGAAAAACAACGAACGCATCTTACACAATCGTATGACAACCACGAAATCATGGTTCTCGAAACGTTTAGTGCGTTAAACACACATGTTTATCGGAACATCGGAGTACTGAAGTTAATTTGTGAAAGCGAAAGAACCATTTCAGATACTTTCTCGGACAAAACCACGTGTACCGATTTGAATTGCCTAGTTTAGAGAAAAACAGGGATAATTTTCTACACAGCTGCTGACGACTTCACAGATCAATATGGGGCTTGTTTTGCCTCTTCTCAAATACATGAAACTGAATTCAAAGTCTTCCCTGGTGGTAAGTTTTATTTGTAATTCTCATTGTTTGTGTTTGTGACTGAACTCCAGCAAAAACCTTTTGTATATTTCGTGTACGTTACATGACCGGTAGATCGAAGAGATCGTGTGGAGAATTGTTGTGTGTGTCTAACGCGAAATATCGTGCACCAAGTTAGTGAAAAGACGCTTTTGATCGTGAAATTTCGTTTTGTACCGAAAAGTCGACGAAAAAGCATTCTTTGTTCCAGGGAAATTTCGCTCGAAAGGCCTCAAATTGTCACTCGAACTTACGCGCGAACTTTCCTGGAAAGTTCGCGTGAACAAAGTACGAAATTCGCGCATTTCGCTTGCGTTACTTTTGCACAATACTGTAAACAGAGATTAAAACCGAAACATTTGAGAAAGAATACACCGTTGTGTGACAACAATTTTAGTAATCAAAGTATTTACCTCTTTGAAATCCATGTTTATCGAACATTTTTTTTTGTTGAAATAGAGTGTTTTTAATCACTTCATAAAAAAATTAAAAAAAAAAAAAAATCACTTCATACCACTCCAAAAGGGGTCACCACCTTATCGTGGTGGGGTGGTTTGTGTGTCTCAATGACCCCTAGAGCTATGTCGGCTGGAGTCTTGTACTCCTGGTAGGGCCACCCATGCCGAACAGGTCGAAGGGTAGAGACCAGACGAAGTGTGATCCCCTGGTCCTCCAGGTTGGGGGTTGAGCTACAGGCCAATCACCTGTTCTCGGAAAAAAACAACGGATTACAGAAACCGCAACTCATCAGATTCGAATCAATGATGGCGAAGCCGTGGCTGCTGACGGACAACCAGCCGGAAGCACCAGGACGTCACTGGGTAAAAGCCTACGGGAAGCTCAGCGACCGATGAGGTCAATGGCGACGCCAAAGTCAGTTACCCGGATTGGGTGCTGGAATGTACGCACGATGTATATAGCAGGTAAAGCCACACAGGTGGCGAGAGAGATGGATAGATACCAACTAGACGTGCTGGGGATCAGCGAGACAAGATGGACAGGGGCTGGACGGGTCACTCTCGCTAACGGCAGCACCTTGTTGTACGCTGGAGAGGAGGAAGGACACCAAAAAGGTGTGGCATTGATGATATCACAGGAGGCGCAGAGAAGCTTAATGGAATGGATGCCTGTAAGCAGCAGAGTGATCAGCGCAAGGTTCTATTCACGATTTAAGAAGATCACCATCATCCAAGCGTATGCGCCAACAAACGATGCCACACCAGAAGAGAAAGATGACTTTTATCACCAATTACAGACAACAACGGACAGGTGCAACAAAAATGACATTGTGATCGTCATGGGTGATATGAATGCAAAGGTGGGAGACGATAACAGCGAGATGGAGGAGGTTATAGGGAGACACGGGTTAGGGAGCAGGAACGATAATGGAGAGAGGCTGTGCGAGTACTGCTCCATTAACGGCCTTGTCATCACCGGAACATGCTTCCCCCATAAGGACATACACAAGGCCACGTGGGTCTCCCCTGACGGGCAAACAAGGAACCAGATAGACCACATCATGATAAGGAGAACATGGAGGACGTCAGTCACTGACACTAGAGTACAGCGAGGAGCAGATGCAGCTAGTGACCACTACCTCGTAGTAACGAAACTACAGATGAAGCTCCACAAAGATCCAAATAGGAAGAAGATCAAAGCCAGGTTTGACACACAAAAGCTGGATAGTGCGATGTTTAAAGAGAGGTTCAACATCGAGTTAAGCAACAGGTTCGAAGCACTAGAGGTAGAAGAGGACGTGAATGACGACTGCAGCCAGATAGAGAAAGTGTACACAGAGACTGCAGACAAGGTGTTGGGAAGGGTGAAGAAAAGGAGCAAGCAATGGTTGAGGGATGACACATGGAGGGCAATAGAGGAAAGGAGGCAGATAGGAAATAAAATTGACAGTACCAGATCAGAGCGTGTCAAAGGAAGGCTGCACATAGAGTACAGGCTGAAGGACAGAGAAGTGAAGCGCAGGGCAAGAGAGGACAAGAGACACTGGACAGAAGAGATCGCTAAGGAAGCTGAGAGATCTGCTGAGAAAGGACGCACAAGAGAGCTGTACCAGGCGGCAAGAAGACTAACTAATAAGAAGATGAGACAAGCCGCTGCCGTAAAGGATAAGCATGGAGAAGTAATCAAGGACAAGGAGGTGAGACTTGAGAGATGGGCGGAGCACTTTGAAGAAGTGCTTGTGAGGAAGGCGCCTTCGAACCCTGTAACAGATGTGGAGACAGAGGCAGAGGAGATGAGGGAGATGGACACAGCAGAGATCAGGGAAGATGAAGTCAGACAAGCCCTAAGGAAGACGAAAAGTGGAAAGGCACCTGGAATGGACGAAATACCCGCAGAGTTGCTGAAAGCAAGCGGCGACACAGCAGTACAAGAACTGACAAGACTATACAGGAAGATATGGAACGAAGAGAGAATACCAGAGAACTGGAAGAAAGGCATCATCGTCAAACTACCAAAGAAAGGGGACTTGAGCGAATGTAAAAACTGGAAAGGAGTGACACTGCTGCCAGTAATGAGCAAAATCATGGGCCAAATCATAATCGATCGGATCCAACGGGGAGTGGATGAGGCCCTCAGAAAGGAACAGGCGGGATTCCGTAGGAATAGGAGCACAGTGGAGCAGATCTTCGTTCTCCGCAACATCATGGAGCAGGTGAATGAGTGGAGAGCGACGCTGTACACACACTTCATTGACTTCGCAAAGGCCTTTGATTCGATCCATAGAGAAAGCTTGTGGAAGATCATGAAGTCGTACGGCATACCTGAGAAGCTGGTGAAGATGGTTAAAATCATGTATGAGGATTTTGAGTGTACGGTAATGGATGACGGGGAACAGACGAGGTGGATCAAGATCACGACGGGAGTCAAGCAAGGGTGTGTTATGTCAGGATTTCTCTTCCTCATAGCAATAGATTGGGTGATGAGAAAGACGACACACGGGCATAAGAATGGAATCCGATGGAACTTCACCAGCGTATTAGAAGACCTTGACTTCGCAGACGATGTTGCTCTGATCTCGTCGAAGTACGAGCATATACAGAGCAAGACGGATCGATTGGTGGAGAACGCTGGGCATGTAGGACTGAAGCTCAATGCGGCAAAATGCAAGATGATGAGATCGAATGCAAGACGGCAGGGCAGGGTCAACATTGGAGAAGATGAAGTCGAAGAAGTGGAAGAATTCGTATACCTTGGAGCAACGGTCAGGAAAGATGGTGGTGGAACTGAAGATATTAGGAACCGACTAAATAAAGCAAGAAGGGCGTTCTATAACCTAACCAAGATATGGAGGTTACGGAGTATAGGACGCCAAACGAAGATCAAGCTGTTCAAGACGCTAGTACGCCCAGTACTACTCTACGGATGCGAGGCATGGAAAATGACAAAGGTGGAGGAAAAGAAGATGGACGCATTCCAGTTTGTGTGCCTCAGACGAATCCTCGGAATTCGGTGGCCACAGAGAGTGAGCAACGAGAGGATAGGGGATATTGCAGGAATAAATAAGACCAGTGATGAGATCCACAGGAGGCGCTGGAACTGGATCGGGCACGTCTTGAGAAAAGATGCAACCGACAACTGCAGGGTAGCGTTAGGGTGGCAACCAGAAGGGAAACGGGCAGTAGGTCGACCAAAGACCACGTGGAGACAAACCGTGGAAAATGAGCGAAAGAGTGAAGGGTGGAACAGCTGAAGAGAAGTCAAAGTCATAGAGGAAGACAGAGTGGGTTGGAAGACGAGGGTTGCGGCCTTATGCGCCTCCTGGCGCGGAGAGATCTAAGTGCTAAGTAAGTAATCACTTCATAAGATTTTGTGTAATTTTGTACTTGAGTAATTTTCAAAGTAAATTACCATGGTACCAACACAAACACAGCGTTTTGCGAACCTATGTTCCTCTAACTAATTGTTTTTTTTTTCAATTTATATCGCGTGACTGTAGAGGAAATTAGATACCAAGCCTCATTCTCAGGGAGAGACCTTGGGAATGAGGTTGTTTGGATACCAAGGTCGTTCCGAGTGTCCTCTCTGTACTTCAAGAAAGTAGTAGAGAGAGGACCCTGGGAAAGAGGTTGCTAAGGTACCAAGCCTTGGTAGACTGTTCACAGTCCCCTATTTTTCCGTGAGATCGTAGATGTTGATCGTTCAGTTCGACGGGCCGCCATCGTGGTCTCTTGATGCGAGCGAAACTGGGGAGAGTACAAAATGCCCTTGGGTAAGGGTGGTGGGGCTAATAGCGTGGGGTGAGGTGGCGGAAAAAATAGGGAGACTGTAACAGCTTCACTCTGTCTCGCGTTCACGGAGTTAGTTGCTCCAGCAACGGCAACACCTGATTGGTCAAGGGACAATAGACTTCATCAGAGCGCGGCATAGCGATGACAACTTGAGTGACAGGAAGTGGCGGCGGCTCAGGCCAAAATAACATCGATTTCAGAAGAATGTTTTCTGGGAACTGTTTTGATTTTGATCGTCTGTCTGTTTCTAGTCTTCAGGGGAGGATTGGTGTTAAAGCGCGAGCAAAAAAGAGGCCTTTTTACCTCATGGTATGACGTAAGTCATGCTATGGGGTTTAGGGTTTGGGGGCAAAATTCAATTAAAAATCACTCACTCATTCACTCACTCACTCACTCACTTGTTAGACAATTAATTTATGGATTAAACCTGGATTAAACACGTTTTCCCCGTACCTCCCCCTCTCCGACAAGTTTGCCTTCTTGTTTTATGCCATTGTGTCAGTGTACGTGGGGGGAGGTACAAAGGCGAGAGTATGCCCAACTATACATGGACAGATTCAAAATGGCGTCCTGTCCCTGAGAAGTGTGATGGCTTTTTGTTTCCAAAGCTGATCGGAACCTACCTTTGTGAAGCCAAAAATGGAAAGGAAATATACTACAGAATACTCGACGGCAGAGAAATGAGCGTCGAAGTCCTAGAAGTGACGATAACATGAACGATTCGTGCGTAAAGATCCTTTACATGCGTGAGACCGCGATCATGAAATAAGCTTACTGCAAATTGGTTAGTGTTAAACTTTGTTGATTTTTCGTTTTACCCACGACCATGAAAATTTCAAAATATGCGGTGTTTTGAATTCAAATAACGGACTATGAGCTACTATGGGGGCTCTCGAGACTTTTGGAAACAGAGTTGTAGTTGTATGGAGGTTTAAGTTTCGGTAAAGAGTGCGGCTATGAACATCTTTTGACGACGGCGAATTGACCGGCCACAGGAAGAAAGCAGTATGTTGACATGAACGCTTTATCATCTGGGATAAACGGTAAGCCTTCCTCCTCCTATCGTATGGCGGAGTGTATGGTATTTTGTGGAGAACATGCAACATATATTATTAAATAATAAGCACACTTTGAGATAATTTTCGCCATTCGTTCGGAACGTTTTCGGAAAATATTGTCGCACGCCAGCATATTACACACGATGTTGAGAAACATTGTACATAATTTCTTCTTGTTGCTGTCATCATACTTGAAGCATTTTTGGGTGGTACATTATGATAGTCATGCAATATTTCACCAGATTGAATTATATAGAAATCTTGAGTTCTAATAAAAGCACTGTGAAGTAGCAATACATGTACCATCTGGATTTAATTTTTTTATGTTTCTTTGCTTTTTACCCTGACATGGTAACAGTCTGTGAAATCAGTGTATTACAATATTTTAAATGCAAGTACTATAGAAAAGAAAATCATTTCATAGTTCTCCAACTTTAGTTTTAAGGATGTTCGCGCGAAAATTTTCCGGTCGATAGAATTCTTTTAAATTTTTACTGCAGGCAGATAATGAGTTACTTGTGCCAGAAATGAAAAAAAAATCGGGGGTCACCGTCTTCGTTTCAAGCCCCGGCCAAACGATCGCAACATGCCAACGCAACATATCGCAACATTGTTGGGCGCAACATGTTGCGTGCGTTTGGCCACCCTGTTGCGACATGTTGCGACGTGTTGGGTGTTGTTGGCTCAAATTTGGCCATTTTCAAACTTGAGCCAACAACACCCAACATGTCGCAACACATCGCAACAGGGTGCCTAAACGCACGCAACATGTTGCGCCCAACAATGTTGCGATATGTTGCGTTGGCATGTTGTGATCGTTTGGCCGGGGCTTCAGAGATAAAGCGTGTGGTAAACTATATTGATTTCGAAAAATTGTCCCATATAATTCAGCACCGTCTGCAGGGGTTTATAGTTAAAAATATCGAAGGTGAGTCAACAGAGGCAAACAATCTTAGTCATATTTTGTAGGAGTGGGTCTGTTGCGTAAAGAATTCCAAATGTTACCAACGTTTTTACAAAATTTAACCTTTTAAGAGGCATTTGAAACCGCCGCGCAGATGCACGAAGAGCTAATAAGAACGGAATTGGACTGTGCATTTTGCCAAAAATACAAACTTCTAGTCAATAGATTTTCTTCATTTTTTCCCTAAACGTAGAAAATCAGTAGAGAAAATGATCCATCGAAAGAAAAATTAGGGTCACCGTACGTCCAAGATCGTTAAATCCAGGCAAAGCTCTAGCAATGGCCATCTGCCCTATCATTTGTTTATTTTATGACTTAGCGCGCGCGCTCATGCATGACGTGGCATGTGAGTTTGTGTGCGCAGTAAGGATGAGCAGAAACAATTAGCGCGAACGTCCTTAAGCAACTCATTCATTACCTTTGCACTGCCCCCAGGGGGGATTAGTCCCAGAAAAATTGGTAGGGGGTGTGCAGCCTGCTTCCCAAATCCCTTACCCTAGCTATGACCAAAATCTGTGAAATTCCCTATCCTATTTATGACCTGACCAAAAATTTAAAACCCTATTTATATTAATTCTGACTCATATATCAAAACCCTGTTTCTGACCAGTTCCCTAGCTCAGACCAATGTAAAATTAGCATATACATAATTTGTGAAGGGCTTTTGTTGATGTTCTTTTCGATAATGATGAAAAAGTGGGTTCTTGAAAACATATCCATATCAAGGCTAGAGTGCAAAAACCATACCCTTTTTATGATCAAGATGGCCAAAATCAGCTTTAATTGATACGCTATTTATGACCAAAACAGCTGAAAAACCATACCCTTTGGGGTTGCGCATGCCTATATATCTCAAATAAGGGAGTGCCCCCCTCCCCGGGGAGTGTCATGCATTCTAACATTTTCTTATTTGAAGTAACTTCTCTGTAATCCCTGATTATCATAAATTGGTTAATAGCCCCACATACATTCTTTTCACTATAACAAGTTAGCTGGTGATTTTAGCAAATCTGTGAATTATATACTTTCCAGGAAGCTTAGTGCAACAGGCAAGATTTTAAAATTCTGCCAAACTTAATGACAACATATTGCTTCAATATCCAAAAAAAAACAGTTATGTACCAGAATAAAAATTGTAAATCACAACATTTATAACTTCTGAACAACAAAATATTTAATTACATTATTTTATTGAAAAATTTCCCTTTAAAACAACTGTGTAGTTCAATGTAATATCTTTAATGATCTGATCTCTACCATAAAAAGAATTTCCTGTGCTTTGTGCCCACTCCCCCTCTGTCCACTCCTACCACTTTTACATCTAGCATGTGTCTTTCTATCATTGGGCCTTATAATATATGAATATTTACTGGATGTACTGTAGAATGACAAAGTATAAAAAATATTTTTTGGTGACATTAACATACCAGTTTCAAAATGTTTCTTCAACAATAACAGTTTTTTTTTTAAATAAATAAACAGTAGTATTTCACATGTCTCTTCTACAACAACAGTCTCTTGTCCAAAAAATAAAACTATTTGTCTACCACACTTAGGGCGCGTTTGTTTGGGATATTCCGGAATAATCTTGGGAGCAGAATAGACGGAATGGAAATCCAGGTATTCAGGCCAGGAATGAGAATAGTTCCCAAAAAAATGCTTACTCGCATTATTCCAATTATTCTTGTTCCGGATTGATCCCAAACGAACGCACCCTTAATGGTATCAATTGAAACAATCATTACAGTGCGGACACTCGAACCATGAACGCTATAGCTTTATTTTCACTTTATTTTCACTTTATTTGTACTTTTTTTTCACTTGTTTTGTAGTTATTTTTTATGTTTTTCCAGAACCAACCAATCACAGTTGTGAACCGAAGCAATGGCACAGACATTTTTTCCCCTTTTTTCCGTGTCTTTATCGTTCCAAGCTACACGTTTGAGACGCTTTTCGGTGCTCGGTTATACATGCGTTCCAAATAACGTTAGCGGTTTTTTCGGCGGGAATTAATTTGCGTTCACCGAAGTCAGACTCGGGTTTTCAGTTCACCGCAAATGGGCCATCTAAACAGATGCATTTTTAGATACTTTTGTTGAATTTAAGCTCTTTTGGGGAGCGAAATATGACTTTCTATTATTTTTCTTGAAATAATTAGGTCAGTGTAATCTCAGGATTAATCACGCAGCAACAACAAGGCATCTACGACAATGGAAGCGCGTTACCAAATATTTATCGAGAGAGAATTCTTGATCTCCACCACCAGGGATTTTCATAAAGACAAATTTCAGGGACAGCGCGAGCTAGTATTGGCTATGTCAATTAAGTTGTTCAAAACTACAACAACACGTCTCTCCCTCCGACGCGAAAACACCAGACATTGTTGATTACATTGAATCGGAGAAATTGTGCAGCACATAATCATCTGAACTTCAACAGTGCTTATTGCTGGACGGAGTTTCGCCACCTCACCTTTTGCCATCTCAAAGTGCAATAAAAAAGTGCGTTCGGAAGGATTGTTTTATGACGACGAAAAAACTTTATAGGCAACTACCGACGGACTATTGTCAGACGTAAACATCAACTATAAGGATTATTTTCTTGATCAAATTGCGCAACTAGACTGTACTACACTTCACTTTTTTGATGAGTCCGGTGTCAAAATTACTTCAGGAAATCATGTGTACGGTAATTCATATATCGGCGGGCCAGCCATCGAAGTCGCCTCGAACGCGAACTACACGCTAGACCTGCTTCACTCGATACAAGGAGTTGATTACTACAATGTTTTACGGGGTGCTTCTAATGGTATGGAAATGCTGAACTTTTTCGATGAGGCTTTAGCAGTAGAAAGAGCAGATGGCTCACCAATTCTGGAACTCGGTGACTATCATAATCGATAATTGGCAAAGCTGTTTCCAAACTAGATGCTTCAAATTCAGTTGCATATTTTAGGAATAACATCATGATTGACAGCTTATCACCAGATCTGGTCTCTTGCACGCAAGCTATTTATAGCCACGGTGGTGGGAAAACACGAGTGTTGCAGTTCAACGAAGATGGCGAAATCGATTGACCCATTAGTTCAGTGTTCCTGATGTTGTTTTACGTCTGCCGCCGAAATTAATATGTTGCATTTCATTTGTTCCTTGCTTTTGAATGAAAAAAGTAGTAAGAAAGCGCCGATATAGTTTCACTGGTGAAATATCCCGCCATTGCAAAGATGCGGAAAAACCGTGATTGATAATAAATCGGAAAAAATTTGGAAAAATGTCTCCGCAGTTGTTTGAAATCATGGCACCATTTTGAAAATAACGAGGAAAAAAGTATCGGCCGTTGCACCGACTCGCGGCTGTGATTGGCTAGTTCGGAAAAAATAATAAAATAAGTGAAAAAAAAGTACAAATAAAGTGAAAATAAAGCCATAGCGTTCATGGTTCAAGTGTCCGCACTGTAACAAACATACCAAAAAAATCCATTTTCCAGGAAAAAAAATAGATCAGCAGATTGACTATTTCCTGTTGATTAACAATGTTCCCGATTTCGAAAAATGTCAATTCCCTTTCTGAGTAATAATAACAATCTTTTCCTCAACAGTAACTCTCTTTTTGAACTAAGTCAATCCCTTCTCAGTTACAAACATAACAATTGTGAAGGCACGTGTAGCCTACGAACAAAAGCATAAATGTTGCAAAGATCGCCAGATGGCAGGTTACTCAAGGGTGCAAACAATTCATACCATGAGGTTGCTCTAAGGAGCCTTTGATTCTCATTCACGGGAAGATTTTCCATCTTGTGGATCCATTTCAACACCGCGATATATTTTCAAAAGAATTGCTAGGCGAATTTTGTCAACTCCAGCCCATTCAGAGATCTTAAATAGATTTCCGGTCGAAATGTACTTGTTCTTTCCGCCGTAATTTTGAAATTAACGCCACAAACACGGCACGCATCTGAACTTACGGGCTTTGTCGCTTTTTTTTTGCAGTCAGAGAAGAGTTTTTTCCTCCCGCATTAATTTGTCTTAACTTAGTAACTGCAATGAATCGATTTCGTGAGCAATGCTAACTTGAAGACCCTTAATTAAAATTTCTCGAAAATTCACAACTGTACAGCAACACGTAATCGATATCATATTTCCTTGATTTGACAGATTGTTAATTGATTTGATCAGCGGAGGTGCCAAAATGTCGGCCTCGCCACTTGAACACGAGAAAGAGGGAAGCTGTTACAGTCTCCCTATTTTTTCCGACCGCCGTGCCTTCCACCACCCCTACCCACGGGCATTTTTTATCCACATCTGGGATCGCACGGAAAAATAAGGGACTGTGAACAGTCTAAAGCCTTGGTGACTCAAAATGGCAGTTGATTTTCAAGATGTTTGTTTATTTTTCTAAAAGTCATTTGTGTTTTAGTATTTTAAAAAATGTTTGCGATTATGAATAGTGTACAATTTGAAGTTGTGTAAAAAGATGATGTACCGCACAAAGGAAAGTTACTTAGAAAGAACTACAGTTCGTACCTCGATGGTGCTATCTCGATGTTTCGAGTCTTTGAAGAGCAGTTCTTCTTTGGATACAACAACTTGAATTTTGGTAATTTGAGCGAAATTCCTTTTTTTGGTATGGGAGGTCAATATTACTCTTCTATATTGCTAGGGTAATCTATGCTGAGGAAGTGCTACGAAAATAGTGTAAACTTCTATACTTCGTACAAAATAGGTGCTTGATTACGCGATAGAATACAGATGTTTGTAGGTACGATATTTATCTTTAGTAGTTTATTATTAGATACAATAGTGATGCTTATAAGTGAGATACTAATTTTTTGTTGCTAAGGATTTTTGAAGTTTGATTGTTTGCCATAGAAATCCCTTGTAGCTTTTGATATAGTTTTGAAATGGCACATTTAAGTACTATATAGCAGATACTTTACGACCATGTTGTGCTCTATTTTTGGACATAACTTTGTACATGATTTGGAGGTTATTTTCGGGATACTGGATTTCACCAAAATTCAGTTCTGCAATGGGAAAGACAATAAATATTTTGTCAGGATCTTGGATTTGACTGTTCCCTGAGAAGATGGATTTGTCAATATTACGCATGGATGCGAGATGTTTTCATCTGTTTGATGGGAATTCTGGAAATCTTTAAGACCAAAATAAACTTTTTATCGGCCAAATGTAGTGGTGTTTTTTCAAACCAAACTATACACTGTGTATCTGGTTAGATATGTCTCAGTGAAACTATAAGGGAGCAAAAAAACTACAAAAACTACAATCGACGGAGAACTTTATTGACGCTATTAAGACAGTACAGATACCTGACGACTACAAACTTGTGTCTTTCGATGTGAAATCACTGTTCACCAGTATTCCACTTCAATTGGCGTTACACTGCACCGAGACCGCTATACAACAATCCACCATTAAACTACCGTTACCGACAGAAGACATTATGGACTTACTGAACCTCTGCCTTACATCGACTTACTTTCAGTACAACGGTAAACACTACAAACAGTTACATGGAACAGCCATGGGGTCGCCTGTTTCTGTTGTTGTCGCAGAAATTGTGATGCAACACGTGGAGGAATGCGCCCTTGCAACTTGCCGACAAACAATACCGCTCTGGTTACGCTACGTTGACGACACCTTTACCGCCGTTCACAAGGACGAAATTGACGCTTTTCACGACCACCTTAACGAACAGAACGCTGACATCCAGTTTACCAAAGAAATCGAAGAAAATGGAAAACTTCCTTTTCTAGACTGTTTGGTAAGCCGCGACAACAACGAACTACGAACGACAGTGTACAGAAAACCGACGCATACTGACAGATTACTTGACGAATCATCCTATAACCCGACTTCACACAAAGCCACGACTATAAAGACTTTAACGAGACGAGCGCAACTAGTTTGTGATACACCGGACAGCTTACGTGACGAGAACAAATACCTTGAACATGTTTTTATTAAAAACAACTACAACGCTGACTTTATTAGACGAAACATTTACCGACCTACTGAAGCAGACGCAACGAACCAGAACCCGACACATGTTACTACAGTGACTATACCTTACATTAAGGGCACTTCTGAGACCATCTCACGGATCTTACAGCCCTACAACATCCGTGTAGCCCACAAACCTACAACCACGTTACGACACTTACTGACGAACGTTAAAGACCGAGATGAACCTAACAACAGACAGGGAGCAGTTTACAAGATCAAATGCTCTGACTGCGAGGCCTCCTACATTGGTGAGACTGGCAGAAACCTTAACACAAGACTGACTGAACACAAACGAACGACGAGAAATGGTGATGTCAACAATCACATTGCTGTGCATCATCAACTGACAAACCACAACATTGACTGGGACTCTGCCCAATGCTTAACCTACAGTACTAACTATTTTCAACGACTGACTCTGGAAAGCTGGTGCACTAACTTAGAACAAACACCTCTTAACAGATGTCAACAACTACCGGCACCTTACAAACGACTTATCCGCGACGAAAACGAAACCGACAACCGTACTTCTAACAGACCGACTTAATTTTGACTAACAATTTAATTTTAACTAACAAAAGACGGATCGAAACTGACCAATGACTGATGACAAACTTTACACGAGTCTTTCAGCCAATAACATCATGGCTTAACTGACCAATCGTTTTCAACTGACCAGACTTATAACAACATCAACTGACAAACACTATTCACTTGACTCTGAAGATGACTTCCGCTCAGGTTGTCGAAACGTCAGTCACCAACAACAGTTCTTTTCAGAACTACACTCACCCGGACGATCACACAATACGAACTATAAGAGAGTATATTGTTCAAGTATGTGCCAGAAAAGACCATGTGGTGTAATGTACCAGTCAAATTCCAAAAGGCACTCTCCCTTCTTGTGAATGTGCAATTCAGGGGCACTTGAGTCGCATTAAGGTCCAACAGTGGGGAATTTAACCCAAAATGAGGCCCGTTCAGTGGGGTATTTGACTTTTGTGGTGAAAGTTCTATCTGTGGTTGGAAAAAAAAGCATTTTGGAATTGTTTGAATACATGGCCATGTAACAGGTTGAAGCTCTTTTTATTCCAAATGGGTTTTTTATTGTTGTTGCGGGCAACAAAAGGAGCCTGCAATCCTAATCTCAATGTTGCTTTTAGAAACGCATGCGCTGCAGTTGTATAGTTTGGCCCTGACTTGATTTGCTGAAACCTTGAGTTTTCCACCACAAATGCATGAAATGCAAAGAATGCTATTTTCTTATGTGCCTCACGTGTAACATTTGGACCTTGGATCATGTGAAGGTCATGCAAAGCAGCTGCGCTGACCAATCCAAATCAAACGTGTCAACTTGGATTCGACTTTTGTGTTTATGTTGTCGTTTAGTGTGCCATTTCCTGGTTGTATTCTGTCTTAATTGAGAGTGGCAACTGTTCGTCCTTAACTTAAATCGTGGAGCGTCAGAGTTGTTTGCCCTTGAGTTGACATGCGCATAGTGTGAGATTGCTTTCTTTAATTTCATAGGAGCGTGGAGCGAAAGCTGTTTGTCCTTGACTTAACAAGCGCATGGTCTGAGATTTTTGTCTTCGATATTTTTGTATGTTATGATTTTAAATAAATCACACTTGCTTTAAATCAATCATTTTGAGTCGATCAATATGCATACTTTATAGCCTAGAGTGCTTTTATTTACTCTGTGAAACAGCAACAATTACAGCATATTGCTAAATCTAATGAAAGCAAACAATGGGATTAGTGTCTCGTGGAATACTCTGGTGTTACTGTTTCAGAGATTTTGTCAAATCACTCTATTGTTAATGTCAAAATGGAGGAAAAAGCAAGTGAAACCGGAGGGGCGGGGGGGGGGGGGGGAGGGAGTACTCATGGGCAAACAAAATCACCCGACCTTTCCCTGTAGGCCCACAAATCTTTTATTCCCCAAATGGGCAAAACAAAAAAAAAATTGTTGCCAGCATATGCTAACCTTTGGTTATTACTAGTTGTTTTAATAATATAGTTATATCATGGAATATACCTTGGACTAAAGTGTGGAGTGTAAACAAGCTGAATAAGAAATTCTTAGTGCTTGAAAATTTTGCTCAATTTATTACCACAGTTGATTTAACATCCCTAGAGGGTGGGGAATTTGACCTTGTTTGAAGGTGTAATGGGTGGTTCAGTTTCTTATGTAAACTGGCAACATAGCGGGGAATTTGGGCATAGTTTTTCCAAAAGTTGAAATGCCTTGGAGTTTGAAGGGTTAGGATGGGTGGTTTTGCAATTCATGGTACATAATAGTATACTAGTTACTGACTCAGTCCTTGATCAATTGCCCAGTTAGTTGCTAACTCTCTTCAGTCTCATTTATAGTTGTTTTGGATGGATTTTGTCTGCAGGTCAACTGCTAAATAACAGTAAATATAGGAAGTAGTGATACCAGCTTGCTAAGGTAAGGGTAGTGGTGTTGTTTTATCTTGTGGCTTGTAATGTTATTTCTAGTTCTTTTGCCAGAGGTTTGGTGACCTACAAAGGGTTCAACCCAATAGCTATTTTTTTGGGGGATATCAAAACAAATTAGTTGATTCATGATATGGAACTGTAATCTGTTGTTATGTATGAAGATCATGTATGAAGAGTACTTTAGTAATTTTAATAATAGAGTGAATTCACATTGTTTGATTCTTACATGCTAATTAGAATCCTCTTATGATAATAAGTGTGTTCCAAAAATAAAATTCTTGCATGTGTACGTGCAAGGAACATGATGTTTCTAAACTCTTTTTTTGAACAGATTCTAGATGGTGTCTAAAAATAAGGTTTAATATACAACAGGTCAATATGTCTGTTATTTCATGACAAGAATGAACATATGCTCACTAAATGCACAAGCATAAATGTGCTCAAACAGAAAGTAATTTCTTATTAGCATTTAAAATTACAGTGGGTCTATAGACAGTCTACTATGTAAATAGAATGTGTGTGCCTTTTGGGGAAATTGTCGAATTTACTTAATGTCATATATTGTAGGCTATTTTAAAGAGTCTTTGTTGTTTCAAATAAAAGAGTAATTATCTTCACAGAAACAGGCATGAAGCAGCATGGGTGTTTCTAAATCTTCTTATCACTTTGTAGGTTTTCATTTTCTTAAAAAGTTGTTCTATTTCTACTCTTCTCCTAGTGAGGAGGTTGTTAAGGATTTTTTAATATCGTTTCTTTGTTATTGAAATACCCTATAGCTTGAGACATTGTACATGTTAAATTATGCTATAGTTGCACATTTAACTACAAAGTGTATATTGGACCATGTTGGTCTTCATTTTTGCACAAGATTTTGTTTGTATAGGATGTAGAAGAGTATGCTCCAGATTGGAGATTTCACCAAAATACTATGCTGGAATCTAGAAACTATTGCTATCTTGACAAAATGTTGAATTTGACTGTTGCTAGGGAAGCTACATTTGCCCAAATTTAGCCTTGCAATGCATGATGTTTTGCTTGTTTATGGGATGTTTGTTGTTTCATGAAAACTTGGAAATCATTAAGACTCAGATAAATATTTTAACGGCGAAAAGTATTAGTGTTTCCTTCCAAACCAAAGTATAGAGTGTTGCGGCTTAATATTTTTTAAGGCGAAAATTTCAGAGATAGTTTTTTTTTTCAATCAGATGCTAGAAAAGTTGGTGTGATAGTGTATTAGTTTTTTTTTTTGACTAACTGCAACGATTGAAAGCAATGGAAGAATTGTATTTTTCAACTAAAAAATTATTACAGCATTTGTTCTAATTCACTGCAATTGCTAAAGTACAAAATTGAAATCAGTTTGGATTAAATCTGATTTTGCAATTTTCTGTATCATTTTATAGTGTAGTAGTTTCTTCTTTTTAGTCAAAAGTCCTGCTGTGCTGTCCAATACTTTGTGTAATCAGATCAAATATCCCCAAGTGTTCTTTTTTTTGGCAAGTAGCTAAATATTTATTTATTTGTATATTTGTAAACAAAATTCGAGGAAGTTTCTTGGTTGTTGTCTGCCATGTAGGTGGAGTTTAACTGTAGCAGCTACCTAAAAAAAAAGTTTACTGTCCTTTATCAAGCCATATGAATCACTTAGTGGTGGGACAGGAAGATCAGAACCTTTTGCGTCCTGTCTTCTGCTCTGCCACTTGCCGTACCTCGCAGGGAATTAACAATAAAACAATGGCCCTGATTGGCTACATTGAACAACGGACATGGGAGTATCCAATCGGTGACCCAGTTCAATTTCTGAACTGATTTCTCGCATGGAAATGAGGTTGCGTGCTCCTGTGACCAGAGGTTATTTTTTTCTCCTCGGCGCTTTGTGCCTCGTTAACGCGGCGAAGAGCAAAATATCGATCAGAAAAAAATATCCTCTGGAACCCAGGGTACCCAATACTTTGTCCTATCAGAGCAAATATCCCCAAGTGTTCTTTTTTTTGCAAGTAGCTAAATATTTATTTATTTGTATATTTATAAACAAAAATCAAGCAAGTTTTCTTGGTTGTTATCTGCCATGTAGGTGGAGTTTAACTTCTATATGCAGCAGCTACCTAAAAAATTAAGAGAAGTTACATTATTGTTTGTTTTAATTCAAACAGCAATATGGTGTTTTTAAAGTGCATGAAGAAAATAATTATCGTATAAATAATATATTTTGGTGACAAGATCTATTGAAATAGTGTTTTTGTATCATCAGCAGCCATATTGTATTTCTTTTAAACTTCAACAAGCAAAAATAACATAAATTAATGAATTGATAAAATATCTTGTTAATGCAGGTTTTCACATTGAAAGTAAGTGAAGTGTACCTATCAAGATTGCATTAATGAACTGATTATTTGAAACTTGAACCTGGTAGTTTTTCAATAATGCAATAATGAATTGATTATTTGAATGTTCAACTTGCTCGATCGATCTAAGGATACAGCTAATGGGTTTAGTTTTTGATAAATTATTTCAGTAATGCATTCTAAAAACGACTAGTAGGTTTGAAACCTACTAGTCGCAATTATAGTGAATTGATCTTTCAAAAATGGAACCCTTTAGCCATAATCTAGGATCAACTTAGTGAGTTCAATATTTGAATAATGAATTAATTATAGCATTCTTGAAATGATTAGCAAGTTCAAGTTTCAAGTAATTACTTCATTCATGTAAATCAAGGTAATAGGTATTTTTGTTCATATATAAACTAGTAAATTCAGCCAATGTAATGTTTTGTTATGTATATGAACAGTACCATATTGATGAAAATAATAAAGAGGTTTGATGTTAGTATTAATCTATTTACCTTGTCCCAGTAGAGATGCTGCTGTTTTATTTCTTCATATAGTTTTTTTATGGCCTATTATATAGATGAAATATTATACATGTTTACTAGATACTTCATGGAATGATGCTAAAGTATTGTATGATCAATATGTTTCAGTAGCAAAAATAGATATTGTGTAGTGTTTTCAATTTTGATTTGATATATAATGTAACATTTGAAGTAATTAAGTATTTGAATTAAACCAAATGTTTTTACCTTTTTGCATTCTCCAGATGCTGTTTTGTTTTCTACTGCATCATTTGTTTCACTCTATAATAGGTAAGGTAAAGGTAAAGTCTGCATATGAGCCAAGTGGCCCATCAGGGTGGAGCTTATCCCAGTTTCCTTAGCATGAAGCGACTGAGAGTATTTCTACTCCCCCCTAGATGGGATGCTAGTCCATTGCAGGGTTACCCCCCAGCATTAAATTCGCCACTACTCATTTATTCACCTGGGTGGAGAGGGGCAGTGTGAGAGTAAAGTGTCATGACTTTCCCAAGAACACAATACAATGTCCCAGGCCAGGGCTCGAACCCGGACCACTCGATCCACAGAAGAGCGCACTAACCATGAGGCCACTGATTATTTTTTTTATTGAAATGAAGTTTCACTACAGTATAGCAGAGTGCAGCATAGCAAAGAAAAATGCAACTTTGCAGTATAGCACAATTTAATATACTGCAGTATCCGAGGTGTGATCTTTAAATAGCGCTGTAAATTGTATTATCTAATAGTGAAGTGTGAAAAGTTTGGTTAAATAAATATTTGAATCTTAAAAAGAGTATCACTTTTTTTTTCTTAGTCCTTAAAGAGGGGGAAGGAACAGAATAGGGAGGAGGGAGAAATGGCCCAAAAAATGTTGGGAGGAGGGAGAAAAAGAAAAGTAATTGTTTAGGGAGGAGGGAGAAATTGGCTTAGAAAGTAGGGAGAAGGGAGATTTACTCCCCTCTTTCCCACCCCCTCCTTAAATAGGATTAGGATTCAAGAACATTCATATCACATAATTATCAACAATTTGCAGGAGAAGTGACACTGGAACAGTATAGGAAAGCACGGCACAGTATAATATAGTACAGTAGAGTAAAATACAGCATAGCATAGTACAAAACAGTACAATACTGTACAGGACAGTATAATTACTCATATTGAATAGTAGATTGTTCACAGTCCCTTATTTTTCTGTGTGATTGTAGATGTGAATCTTGGTCCCTTAAGGACGGTGCCTACTAAATACAAAGGTTTTTGCGCCAAGTTAGGACCACACGGAAAAAGTAGATATTTGCAAGGGCTATTGGAATCCACAAAGAAAAATAGGGGTAGCCACGCATTTTTTCGAGATAATTAGCCTTGAATCTCAACAAAAATGCTGACATCAGCATTTTTCTGAAAAAAGCGGGAAACGATATTTCTTCACAGATTTCCTTAGAATTCCCCTTTACATACAGAAAGGCAAACACGTTTAAAAAGATCTTAAAACTACATGGCAAATGGTAACATTAAAATCATTTTCGTTACGTTTTTAGTGACAAAATCTTTGCAAAATCGCTTTTAACGTCTCTGACAGCCTTCCTCTGGTTCAGCTAAAATACAGTCTAAATACCTTTTGCTCACGACGAGAAACTAACCACATGTTGAATAGGCTTGCCGCTTCCATTTCGCAACAAAAAATGTAGGGGTAACCACGCGTTTTTTAAAGTTATTGATCCTTTTTGAAAACTTTTACGGTGCCCGTTACATTTTTTCCTGTCACCTCCCCAGTAAGTAAGACAATTGCGTGTCTGCGCGTGCACTACGCCATCTGCAGGTACATGTTTGCAGTTGGATTTCAGTGTAATTTTCGAAAGATAACAGCTAGATTTTCAGCTGGAAGACGTTAACAGTTTGTGGCTAGCGATATGCTGCTATTCTGGTCCTCCTGGTTTAAGTACAGGTTCATTAAAATTGAATTGGTCACCATAGGAAATTTTTGCTTTAATTTCAGTCGTGTGCTTGGTGGCGTAGTTGATTGCGTCAATGTCAACCCCAGCGCGTGCTTAAACTATGGCTTGCGTGATGCGCAGAACGTGTGCGCACTAACAAAAGTAGGCACCGTCCTTAATGCCAGTGAAACTAGGGAGAGTACAAAATGCCCGTGGGTAGAGGTGGTGGAGGACATGGTCAATGAAAAAATTTAGGGAGACTGTAACAGCTTCACTATGTGTTGTTCAAGGGGTATGGGTGAATTTTGGCGCCTCCATTGATCAAATCAATTAACAATCTTTTATTTGGAGAAAAAAGCGTCTCAAATTAGGGAAATATGATGTCGATTATGTGTAGGTGCACAGTTTGGTGGACAATTTTTTGCGAACAAAAACCAGTCTCTATTGCTTGCGCTAATCCTCCAAGACTAGAAGCACACAGACCGTAGAAGTCAAAATAGTCTCCAGAAAATTTTTCTCAAATCAATGCCATTTTGGCCTGTGCTGCAAAGTGATTGATGTCATTTTGTGTCACTGAAGTTGTCATTGCTCTGCTGCACTCTGATGAACTCTGTTGTCCTTCGACCAATCAGGTGTTGTTGTTGTTAGAGCAACTAAGTCCATGAATGCAAGACAGAGTGAAGCTGTGACAGTCTTCCTATTTTTTGTGCCCCTTCCAGGTATTAACCCCACCATCCCTAACCAAGGGCATTTTGTCCTCTCCCCCGTTTTAATTGCATCAAGAGACTGAGATGGCGGCCTGATTGAATTGAATGATCGACATCTACGATCTCAGGAAAAAATAGGGGAATGTGAACAGTCTAATTGAATAGTGGAAACACGTTTTTTATGCAATGAAAATTATTATATTACAATTATTTACTAAAAAGTTTTATATTTACCATTTGCCAAAGGGGTTCCATAGATTCAAACATATGTTTCATATGAGTGATATGTTTTGTTGCCCACTTGTAATCTGTGGCAGGTTTGATAGTATCTAAAAAATAATTTCTCAGATCATTTAGCTATTACTTTTAGTAAGTTAGTAATGTATTCAATTTCTTACTGTTCAGACTGTTAACTTGACAGTGAAATTTTTAAAGTTATGGTCATTAAAATTTTATAGTTACATGGTTTTGCCACTTGCCTGTTATGATGTCTATGGTGTCGGTAATGTTTTTCTAACAGAAAATTAAAGTTGATATTAATGTATTTATGAGTTTTCACACTACAACTTTAGATTGTAATATTTGTAATAATTGCAGGGAATTTTTGTTAAGAGTAAAAGAAGATATCTTTTGTTTTGCAATGTTGAATGAGTAGAGTTTTAAAAATGTACATCATGTGATTGTTATCTCATTATATCGAGGTGGTGAATAAAAAATAACCCTAAAAAACCATTTCATAGATTTTATTTAAGAACAATTAATTTACTTACGTTCTTGTTGTTTTTGGTGTTGTTGTTGTTGTTGTAATAGTTGTTGTTGATGGGTGTTGTTACCTAAAACAACATCAATGTTATTGATGGTGATGTAACTTATACTTTTGAGATTGTGGAATGTTGAGTTTTATATATAGTTTAAAGAAAAGCTCAAATTCCTTGGGCTTATGCTAGAGAATTGAGTATGAATGTGTAGCCTATTTTTTGAGACTTGTACTTTATTACTCTGTTTTCCAAAAGAAATGCGCACTTTTAAATTTTGGCTTAGTTTTTTTTTTTTTGTTCAGCCACAGTTTGCAACTCCTTAACAAGGATGTGCGGCGATTTGTCTCTGATGAGCATATGAGATGGTGTAATGGTGGATGATGGAGAGATTATGGCGCGCAAAATCAGCACAAATACTGTGTATTTCTTACCTTTTTTGAGCTTTTAGGAAAAATTGGAAATCCTATTTATAACCTCATTTTACATCAAAATGCTGTTTTAGCTTTATTTTAAATTAAGCCAATATCCACACTCCTTGATTGAACAAACTCAGTGATAAAGTATCTATTAATATGGGTTTTGGAAAATTTTTTGTTAGAAATTGCAGCAGATAGTACTGAGTGGACAAGATTGCTTCGACTTGTCCATTTGAGTAACCAGTAACAGCATGTCATTTGGCTTATTTTGTCTGTTTGTGGAACTATGTATTAAAAATCGGGTGTCACTGTGAACACAGTTATTACCAGTTTTATTACTTGTGAAAAGTGAATTGGTGTTCTTTTCAAATTGTAATATTTCTTCCTTGAAGTATCAACTGATAATATTGTCTAAGATGGATGTAAAATTTACTAAATTTGTAAGTTAGGAATTTCATATTTATTGTCAGAAAGAATATTCAATGTCTTACAAAATTCCATTATGATTTCTTGTAGTCTTTCTTGTTCACCTGTAATAAAAAAAGTAATTTAAAAAACATTATTCTTTTAATTTGTCTCTTATTATTTGGCGACTATTGGTTGTATATTCTTTAAAGTTCACTCTCTTTTCTCAAGCCATATGAATCACTTAGTGGGGAGGCAGGGAGATCAGAACCTCTTGCCTCCTGTCTTCTGCTCTCCCACTTCTCGTACCTTTATCTCCTGCCCTTTGCCCTTTTTTGTTGTGCTCCCTTCCCGTGATTTGAGATCGACTGCTATTCTGACGTTTTTGCAGTTTGACAGTTTGCGCGACACATGTCCACTCATGCCCCTTGACATTTTATGACTTATATGACGTAACTACTGTAAACGGGTTTACTGTTTCACTGGAAGTAAACCTGTTTGTCAGCCCAAGAGCAAATTTTCGTTTCCTTGTTTGCTCTGAAGACTCGATAATGAACGAAAAGATGTTAAATGCAAGTGAAATATAATTTGAGTGATTTTTTTTAAAAGTATTCTAACGCATTGTTAAATTAAAATAATTACATCTCGCATTTCTTTCCTGCTTCCCGCCTTCTTAGAACTCTTGCTTCTCACCTATTCCATTTTCCCTTCTTGCCCCCTAATCCGCTCACCTCACTTACAAGAGTTATTAATTTCCATTGACTCTTTTGCCTCTATATAAAGAGCAATTGTTTTCCTGCGAGATTAAGAAGTGGATTGCTGTTTTAAAGTTGTATTTTATTGGTTATTAAATTTTAATATCAACAAAGTAGTTTATACCAAAATAAAACAGAATACTTACGATCATCTAATGCCAAAAAAACTAAGAAAAAAGGGCAAAAAATAAAATTAAGATTAAAAAAACTTCACATGTATCAAAATAAACTTAAACTGATATCTGGTTTTATGTAATCTTTGCTGAAGAAATTGCTTGTTCTAAACTCTTTAAAACTAGTTTCTATGTGATTTCAGATTATCACAGAATGGAGATCGCACAATGCGATCTTTTGCGATCATACTTAAATATACTACTTGAAATGGTTTTTGGAATCCTGTGACCAAGATTACCGCAAAGGGTCGCAGAAGAGTTTTATTTCCGGTGTGGTGTATTCCCTTATTTCGGCTATACGGGGACGTGCTGGTGGATAGCCAATAGTTTTTTGGCTTCGCCTTCGCAAACAGAGTAAACAATTCGATTTGTCTCTGTCGTAAAGACATTAGAATGTGTCCTAAACAGGATATGATACTATGAGCTGAGAGAGTTTAAGGCCGATTGCGAGTAGTCTCTTTCTTTTGTGACTGCGACCCGGGGTCTGGGGGAACTTGAAAGAGAACCCTCTCGAACGGCAGACTTGCAACGCAATGTTACAAAACAAGGAATGTGTTGTCTTTTATAGAACAATCTGGATGTCATTATCATACATTAAAAGACCCTATTGCCTCTCAGATGTTTGATTGACAAGAACATAAATTAGCCATTGTTTTTGCCCTTTGCCTTCGTGCTGGGTTGGAAAAGGAACCTCTCATCGAGATTGGAGACAGCCTCTTTATGGCTTATTAACTACAGACGAGGTTGTACATGGATTTTTAATTTTTAGCTTGACTATAATTATATAATCATGGCACCTGTCTTACAATAGGTCAAAGTTACAAAAGAGGGCAAAATGTATTCTTAGAACCGTTTAGGAGAGAATGAAGTATCACCGACAGAAGAAGATTGTTGCTTAGTTTTTCAACTTTATTTTCCTTTTGCAGTTCTTTATCTTTTTGAGATCATGTTGCTAGAGTAGGTACTGATGTTTTTTAAAAAATAGGTTGGCTTTCTTTTGGTAATGTTTTCTAAGTATATATATTTTCTACAATTTCATTAGTTAGACCCCATTGAAAAATTTTTACTCTTTTGTATTTTCATCTACTCTGTCTTGATAACATAACTACATGATCACCAATACGCTTTGTTACTCCAAAACACTTTCGGTATTGTTATCCTTATCTTTCTTTATCTTGTTGTTTACATTATCAGTATAGGTTTTTCCTGCATTGCTGTCTTGAATTTATTATTTTTGTGTCTCATCAACTCTTTTCTGTTGCTTAATAATTTGTTGTGTTTTCCAATGCGGGTATCAATACTCCTTTTTTCTTTAATTAATTTTGCACTCTTAGTGTCTGTATCAAGTTTTAATAGGAAACACTTTTTTTTGTCTTTTGTCAGACTTTCTGTTAAGCACATTTTTACTTCTTGAGAGTAACACACTTTATCCTTTAATCTAGCAGAATCTAAAATGACACAAATAATCTGTATTTTTTGCGCTGTATGCGCCATTGTCTGCTTTTGCATTCTCATCATATTTCCTTTAAAGGAGTTGTTTATGCACTTATTTAAACATGGAAGCTACATGTTCTGTTGCTTCACTGTCTCTTTCGATATCTCCATTTGTTTCTGTAAAAATTTTGTTATGTTATAGCTGCAATGCAGGAAAAACCTATACTGATAATGTAAACAACAAGATAAAGAAAGATAAGGATAACAATACCGAAAGTGTTTTGGAGTAACAAAGCGTATTGGTGATCATGTAGTTATGTTATCAAGACAGAGTAGATGAAAATACAAAAGAGTAAAAATTTTTCAATGGGGTCTAACTAATGAAATTGTAGAAAATATATATACTTAGAAAACATTACCAAAAAGAAAGCCAACCTATTTTTTAAAAAACATCAGTACCTACTCTAGCAACATGATCTCAAAAAGATAAAGAACTGCAAAAGGAAAATAAAGTTGAAAAACTAAGCAACAATCTTCTTCTGTCGGTGATACTTCATTCTCTCCTAAACGGTTCTAAGAATACATTTTGCCCTCTTTTGTAACTTTGACCTATTGTAAGACAGGTGCCATGATTATATAATTATAGTCAAGCTAAAAATTAAAAATCCATGTACAACCTCGTCTGTAGTTAATAAGCCATAAAGAGGCTGTCTCCAATCTCGATGAGAGGTTCCTTTTCCAACCCAGCACGAAGGCAAAGGGCAAAAACAATGGCTAATTTATGTTCTTGTCAATCAAACATCTGAGAGGCAATAGGGTCTTTTAATGTATGATAATGACATCCAGATTGTTCTATAAAAGACAACACATTCCTTGTTTTGTAACATTGCGTTGCAAGTCTGCCGTTCGAGAGGGTTCTCTTTCAAGTTCCCCCAGACCCCGGGTCGCAGTCACAAAAGAAAGAGACTACTCGCAATCGGCCTTAAACTCTCTCAGCTCATAGTATCATATCCTGTTTAGGACACATTCTAATGTCTTTACGACAGAGACAAATCGAATTGTTTACTCTGTTTGCGAAGGCGAAGCCAAAAAACTATTGGCTATCCACCAGCACGTCCCCGTATAGCCGAAATAAGGGAATACACCACACCGGAAATAAAACTCTTCTGCGACCCTTTGCGGTAATCTTGGTCACAGGATTCCAAAAACCATTTCAAGTAGTATATTTAAGTATGATCGCAAAAGATCGCATTGTGCGATCTCCATTCTGTGATAATCTGAAATCACATAGAAACTAGTTTTAAAGAGTTTAGAACAAGCAATTTCTTCAGCAAAGATTACATAAAACCAGATATCAGTTTAAGTTTATTTTGATACATGTGAAGTTTTTTTAATCTTAATTTTATTTTTTGCCCTTTTTTCTTAGTTTTTTTGGCATTAGATGATCGTAAGTATTCTGTTTTATTTTGGTATAAACTACTTTGTTGATATTAAAATTTAATAACCAATAAAATACAACTTTAAAACAGCAATCCACTTCTTAATCTCGCAGGAAAACAATTGCTCTTTATATAGAGGCAAAAGAGTCAATGGAAATTAATAACTCTTGTAAGTGAGGTGAGCGGATTAGGGGGCAAGAAGGGAAAATGGAATAGGTGAGAAGCAAGAGTTCTAAGAAGGCGGGAAGCAGGAAAGAAATGCGAGATGTAATTATTTTAATTTAACAATGCGTTAGAATACTTTTAAAAAAAATCACTCAAATTATATTTCACTTGCATTTAACATCTTTTCGTTCATTATCGAGTCTTCAGAGCAAACAAGGAAACGAAAATTTGCTCTTGGGCTGACAAACAGGTTTACTTCCAGTGAAACAGTAAACCCGTTTACAGTAGTTACGTCATATAAGTCATAAAATGTCAAGGGGCATGAGTGGACATGTGTCGCGCAAACTGTCAAACTGCAAAAACGTCAGAATAGCAGTCGATCTCAAATCACGGGAAGGGAGCACAACAAAAAAGGGCAAAGGGCAGGAGATAAAGGTACGAGAAGTGGGAGAGCAGAAGACAGGAGGCAAGAGGTTCTGATCTCCCTGCCTCCCCACTAAGTGATTCATATGGCTTGAGAAAAGAGAGTGAACTTTAAAGAATATACAACCAATAGTCGCCAAATAATAAGAGACAAATTAAAAGAATAATGTTTTTTAAATTACTTTTTTTATTACAGGTGAACAAGAAAGACTACAAGAAATCATAATGGAATTTTGTAAGACATTGAATATTCTTTCTGACAATAAATATGAAATTCCTAACTTACAAATTTAGTAAATTTTACATCCATCTTAGACAATATTATCAGTTGATACTTCAAGGAAGAAATATTACAATTTGAAAAGAACACCAATTCACTTTTCACAAGTAATAAAACTG
>JAHPZR010000493.1:20000-22828 GCA_019787425.1 Platygyra sinensis | reverse complement strand
GATATATCCGAACCAAAATATACGCGTAATTCGCGTCAGCCCAATACGCGTATACGCGTATGCATATACGCACATACGCGTATACAGTGTATGCGCGTATGCCTCATTAGTATGTATGAGCTAACCTTTTGTCTCTTCTTTTCTTAACACAGCTTAACAGGTCATTGTTTCTTGCTACAGAGCAAAAAAGAGTTTTCATTATTTTGAATACGCGTATACAGTATACGCGCGTATGTCTTCAGACTAGACTTGGCAAATGTTAACTGAAACTATTTTTGCACTTTGACAGAAAATTATAACTGACTGAATATTATTAAACGGGAGATTATTTTGCCGTTAAATCAAAAATTTACTGGGGATACACACTTCGACAATCCATCTTCATGGAGCGAACAACCGAAAGAAAACATTTTTTCGACACAAGGAAACACGGTACAAGAAAGCGACTTGGAAACATGGAAACGCCTGCCGAAATTATAAACACACAACTTTGCTTGAAGAAAGATAAAAATATCAAAATGTGAGCGGTGCATCGTAGAAACTTTCGTTAGGGAAAGAGTATTTTACCATTTGAATGAACGATTTGTGTCAAACAGAACCGGAGATATATTTTTTCGACAGGGTCTTCGGAACGCTTACTAAACATCTCGCAAGTGACTTGCCGATGTGTGCCGAAATACAGAACTTTCGAAGTAAAATATAACTAAACTTGAGCAGCCCGCCATAGAAACTTTGCTAAACAATTATTTGGTTAAAGAAAGAGCATTTTACCGTTTGAATGAACGATTTGTGTCAAATATAACCGGAGAACGAGGTTGTTCGACAAGGTCTTCGGGACGCTTGAGAAAATAAACATCACGCAAGTCACAGACTTGCCGACGCGACTGCCGAAAAACAAAACTTTTCCTTGAAGTAAAAAACAACTCAGTGTGAGAAGCACGCCACAGAAACTTTGATAAACATTTATTTGGTTTGAGAAAGAGCATTTTACTGTTTTAATGAACGATTTGTGTCAAATATAACCGGAGATATAATTTTTTCGACAAGGTCTTCGGAACGCTTGAGACAATAAAGATCACACAAGTCACAGACCTGCCGCCGACGCGACTGCCGAAACACAGAAAGTAAAAAAATGTGAGCAGCGCGCCACAGAAACTTTGATAAACATTTATTTGGTTTGAGAAAGAGCATTTTACCGTTTGAATGAACGATTTGTGCCAAATATAACCGGAGATATAATATTTTTGACAAGGTCTTCGGCAATGAACATCTCGCAAGTGAAGTGAGTTGCCGACACGTGCGGAAAAACAGAACTTTTCCTTGAAGTAAAAAATAACTAAACGTGAGAGGCACACCATAGAAACTTTGATAAACGATTTTTTCGTAAAGCAAAGAGCATTTTACCGTTTAAATGAATGATCTGTGTCAAATATAACCGGAGATGTATTTTTTTCGACGAGGAGATCGATCTTAATAAGAACGCTAGATAAACATTTCGCAAACAACTTGCCGACACGTACCGAAACACAGATCTTTCCTTGTAAAAACATAAAGTTCACGTGTTAAAATAGGGACTTAAAGCGACTGTTTCAATTTTCTTCCCATTTTCCGTAACTTAAGATCAAGCAAGTGTCAAAGAAACGGTAGTTTGCCGGTGAATTTACGAAGTGATTAAAAGTTCGAAATATGATAGCTTTCATTCATCGGCATGAAGTTTTACCAATATGCAAATTTCGCTTTGAAGCATTTTCCATTCCCATAAAAATAAAATACGTCTTGTTTGACCAACAATGCTTCATATGAAGAAACTTATGGGAATGCATAACAAAGGGACATATACGCGCGTATATACGTGCGTATGTGCGCGTATTGACATACGCGTATACGCAAAATACGCGCGTATAATACGCGTATGCGCAGTTCGGATATATCTGAGCTGCACTGTATAATCAAAAGCCACATACATGGAGAGAATCTATGATAGTAGTTTAACATTTGGTGCAAGTCTCAAGTTGCCGCGTTTATTGGACCTGAGATATAGGGTTTTGAATTTTTTCAATTTTTAACATCATTTTTAGTTAAAAATTGAGTTCTCAGGCATTAAGAAACATTCGGCGTTACCATGGCAACAATTGAGTTATGACCTCAGTGATTAACATTTTTGATCATCCCTCATGGGGACCTACTTGCATGTAAATTTGATTGGGGGGTCAAAATTTTTCATTTCCCACTTTGTTTGATTTTTACAGAGAAATTGCTCTTAAGATCCTCTTAAGGATCTCAAAGATCTTAATGAAGATCTTTGAAGATCTTGAAGATCCTCCAAAGATTTTCACCAGGGTCAATGGCTGTTTTGTACATTTACAGGATGCAGGGAGAATGAGGGAGGGAGGAAGGGATGGAAGGTTAGTATGAAGGGATAGAGGGAGTGGAGGAAGATTCATGAGGCATGGCTAGAATGGAAGGAAGGAAGGAACGAGAGGGCAGGGTGGGGGAGAGGAGAGAGGGATGGAGGAGAACACTGAGAAAGGGAAGAAAGGTAGGAGCAATATAAGTTAGAAAATAGACAGTTAGGGCGGTAGGGAGGGATTTTCACAGGATGACTTGAGAGAAGGTACATATAAACACAGATCTGTCAAAACTGGATGGGCAAAGCAGGGTGTTCCGTTAAAGGCAAGGCACAAAGCAAATTGACCAGCCAAGAAGACAGTTTTGTCCACCTGATTTGGCCATCTACAGGAAAGTTTTACATATAACGACATTCAGTTCAAAATGCTTTGCCCACCTATAATAAGTGATAATAAGTTACTAAGTTAGTGTACTGTTGG